>JAEQBH010008160.1:0-100965 GCA_016808115.1 Tetrastigma voinierianum
GCCTTTAATGTTCTTGTCCTTGCTTTTGAACCTCTGTTTCTCACATACATTGTAAATTCTTTTCGGATAAATGGATATTCCTTTTTTTTCTTTCAACCTTCGTTTGTTGATATAAATACCTCAGCTAATAAATTCCTGCATAGCTATCATTTATTATTGTTATATTTTTTATCTGATTTTTTATCATCCCTGCATCTTGTTCAATCCTATGAGTATCAAATGTTTATCTACTCATTTTATTATTATTATTATTATTATTCAGAATCCATGTGTGATTTGTCTTTTGTGTAGAGAAATTCATTTAAGTTTAAAGAATTCAATGATGGTTTTGATATAGCGTGATTGAAATAAAAGATGTGAATGTTTATTGTGAAAATATTTGATGCATATCATGTATATGAGTAAGGGCAAGATCTGGGGAAAAACATTCCTCCTGATAGGTTTTGTATGTGAGTTACATTATGTTGGGTTTACTTTTTTTCTCTGATATTATTATTATTATTATTTTAATATTCCCTTGCTTTTATTTCATCTGTATATATTTTTATGCTTCGACCCTTCTATTTTACATTTATCCTTTTCCATGTTTGTTTTATTTCCTCCATTTATTATCTAGCTTTCATTTCATGTTCTATTCTCTTTTTGCATCACATTAGTACTTGTTGTTTTGTTGTTTTATATATATTATATCAATGTATTATGATCAGATTTAGTTATTGTAAATTAGTACCACTATAATTCCTAGATGATTTTAGAATGCATGTTCTGGATATCTTTTGGATGAACTAGTATACTCATTTTGCTGAATTTGGATTGTCACTTTCGTTTGATATGTGATTAGGGGAGATGGTGTATTGGGTTTTATGTTGGTTGAGTCTTTTGTGATAATATAGTAGGGTTAAAGTGCTGAGTTTCTATTTTAAATGACATATTTACCTTTATAATTTATTTCTGTTGTTTTTTGACCTTCCTCTTTACCTCATTTTGTATTTTGGTGATAATAATTATTTTAAATTTTATACATACTGAAACTTCGGCTTATTAGGATACGGCCACGTTTCCCAAGTCCATTCCCGTTTATCTTAATTCAAACCGACCTGTAGAATGCAGCCACATCTACGCGGCGAATTAGCTTGGGCTCGTCATGTTAGAAATCCATCAGGTTAGATTATTAACTGACCAGTATTTAAAAGCGACGTAATATCACTGTAAGCTAGAGTTTAATTTAAACGTATGCCATTAGACCATGGCGCGTACGTATTGATCGAGTTCTTTGGAAATTTGGTGAGTGAGCTCTTAATTTATTCGCGATTTATCGTTTAAAAAAAAAAAATAAAGTCTTGAAAATCAATTTCTTAATTTTCATTTTTCACAATTTTTAATTTCACTTTTATGTTTTTTAATTTAAATAATATTTTTTAATTCTCGAAAATTAGTAATCTAATTTAAGTCGATTCATAAGTGTATTTTTATTTTATTTATTTATTTATTTATTATTTTATTACATTTATTATTATTTATTTTATTTTATTTTATTTTTTATTTTTATTTTTTAATTTTTATTTATTTTATTTTTATTTTTTTATTTATTTTACTGTTTTATTTTTCTCTCTTTTTTTTTCAAGTTTTCCAATTTAAAGAATTTAATTCACCGTTTTTCGATTTGTTTTTTAGTTTCGATTTTAAATTCCTGATTTGTTTAAATTGATGTCGCGAATTTAAAGTCGAATATCAATTTAATTTCAAATTTCTAAATCTCAAATCTCACATTTTAAATTGATTAAATTAAAATCTCGATTCGAAATTCAAGATATATATCTTGAAAGTAAGTTTCATAGTGTATTTTTTTATTATTTTATTATTATTATTATTATTATTTATTTTCATTTTATTTTATTTATGTATTTTTATTTTATTTATTTTATTTTTCCTCTCTTTCTTTTTAGTATTCGATTTTAAGAATTCGATTCCTGTTTTGTTCATTTTTTAGTTTCGATTTTAAATTCTGATTTCAGATTTCAAAATTGAGAAATGTTACAATTCAGTCGAAGATCGTTTAATTTTCAAATTTTTAAATCTCAAATCTCAAATTTATAAAATTCAAGCTTCCAATTTCAAAACCTCAATTCAAAATTCTTAAGCTTCAAATTCATTTCAAAATTCTTAATTTCCAATATTTCAAACTACCAATTCCAAAATTTCAATTTCAAATCAGTTTTTAAAAATTCCAAACACGTGATTAATTCTATAGTTCCTATAAAATGGGATCTTGTGGAGTTAATTTGTGTGACATATAAATGGGCTTGGGTGGGGCCCGACATTCCATGTATCATTTTAATAAATAATTTGACATATGATGCAAGCCGTTTAATTGAATGGTTGTATTTTGTTATTCTTATTTAACATTGTTTCCTAATTGGTAGCTGGCTTCTAACATCTTGGATTACGGGTACACATTATTCGTATCGAGCACATGAACGGCGATTATTTATTTATATATAAATGCGACTTTTTATTATTCTTTATCGCGGTATTTATTAGTTGGTAGTCCATAGCCATTCTTTAATTTGTTTAGTAGAGACCCGACTTCGCAGGGGCTTAGAGAGTCTTCACGCTTCCATCGTACCTTCATAGATAAGTAACTTTGACAGGACTGAAATTTCGGTTTTCCCGGACACATCTTTTCCTATTAAAAGTCACATTTAGGGTTTTCTTTCTTATTTTGTTTTCCTTTTAAAATAAAAACAAAATAAGTGAAACTCAAACCGTTTTCTACAAATGGTTTTTAAAAAAAAAAATAAAAAACGAGTCTCGCCTTTTAAGTGAAGCGCATAATAATCACGGGGTCCTCGAAATGGCGACTCCGTGAGGATTAGCGGTCGGCTTCGAATACAATTTGGGGGGAAAATGTGGCTTTTGATTAGGCGATTGATAGATACCTATTTTGTGTTTTTTGTATGCCGATTATTGGTGGCACATTTGAGGTTTTGATTTACTAATTATACATTTCACGTACTTGGTCGATTGGTTGTACCATTAATATTGGTTGGTTGACATCCTTGGTTGTGATTCTTGTTAATCTAGTTATGTCTTGTTTCTCATGGTTCGTTATATATTCATCTTGTCCGTCTTATATTTACGCTTCAGATTGTGTGTAGATATGGATGATATGCTTTGCATGATTAGTTGCATGATTACCCATCTCTTCTTTTGTTGCATGTTGTATGCATGTGAGACACACATTTATCCACTTATCTGCTCCCCGATCTGATCGACTATGTGTCTTTTGTTGTTGTGATTGATATTTGATTGGAGACTTGTTGCTCCTTGTTTGCTCTTAGTAGAGCTAGTGACTAGGAGTAGATACAGTGATGGGGTATATCACGTGTTTGTGAGCATTTTGGAGGTGGTCGACATATTGATGCTGAGGAGTCCGATCTTTGAAGACTTGTATAGCCCAGAGCTAGATTTCAGGATATTTGTATGGCCAGTGTGCTCTTCTTTGTGTTAGATTTAGTAGGTTTTTCGGATGCACCCACATATTCACTATACACTTAGTTTATTTGAGTCTTTGAGTAGAGGAGTCTTCACCATCGTAGCCTGGGATGTCGAGAAGTGCATGTGTGGAGCGATGACCACCTTTGCATGGAAGGCGATCACTTTGAGACGTGTAGGAGGTTGCGTACCAGGGTGCGATCGCTCTGCAGGGACCCTTTAAAGCCCTTTTTTGGTACCACCTGACCTTATAGGTTGAGTTTAGATCTTATTGATTATGACTCTCATCCTACACGTGGGTGCATCTGTGAGCCTTCTAGGCCGGTTTAGTCATGATATGGATCCAGATTCCTCTATTTTGGTTTCCTCTCTAGGGTATATAGAGATTGATCAGAGTATTGAGCTTCAGTGGGGCAATTTTGTGCATAGTGATGGATTGTTGTCAGTTTGTTTAGAGATGTACAGAGTGTCAGATGCATGGAGATCACATACACGTTCCACCATCAGAGTTGCATGCATTGACCTCACCTTGAGCGTTTCGATGCAGAGTAGATATTATTAGGAAGATTTCGCGAAGTCTTGGTGGTCATGAGTTCATTACAGTCGCTATTGATTATTTCCACGAAGTGAGTGGGGCCACTTCTTGTCTGAAGAAACTAAATGCGGCTAAAGTGGCGCTATTAGATCGCGCATTATTTGCGGACATGGGGTTCCTCATGAGTTGATATCGGATAAATTGTGCATTTTAGAATTGAGGTTGACACTTTATTACGGAGATATGGCATCCCGGCATCATAGATCGTGCGCGTATAGGCGTGAGACCAATGGAAGCGATAGGCGCGACGAAATATTAAGAGGATTACAGCGCGAGATGATTGAGACTTCGAGAGCGGTCAGAGAGCTTCCTTTTCGCATTATGGGCGTATCGCACCTCCTTTCGCACTTCTACGGGAGCCACACCTTACTCTCTAGTTTATGGCATGGAGGCAGTTTTGCCCATTGAGATAGAGATGGGATCCTTGAGAGTAGCCCTAGAGCAACAGATTTCGGGAGGCGGAGTGGGTTCGATCGCGACTTGATCGGCTGCTTTGTTGGTGAGAGAGATTGGCTGTGACCATGTCAGGGGCTTACAAGGAAGATGGCCACTTTTTCTTGGGTCAAGCTGAGCCGCTCTGTGAGCGATTTGGTTTTGAGAGTCCCCGCAGGATTGAAGGTCACGACCCTGCAGGGAAGTTTAGACCCAACTGAGCGGATCTACATTATTGGGGAGAGCTAACCCTAGAGGGAGTCGTGGGATGGTTCATGATCAGATGGAAAACCACCCCAGCCAACCAATGTGGATCAACTGAAAAAGTTCTACGTTTGAGACCTTGGTCGCAGGATGGGTGGCCATCATTTCGGGTTGCTAGCCATATAAATCTTATCACTGTTACTCATTTTTTTTACCTCTGCAGCTCATTGAGCTCTACACGTGCATTTTCGCCTATTTTTTCTCTCTTATAACCCCGCTTTACCTTTTCATGGTCTGGATAGCCCTTTCGTGTGTGAAATGCCTTAATTCTGTGGATCTTATGAGTTATGGACACATTGACATATTCTTTACATCGCCTTACCACATTCACTTCATTGTATCCACTCCATGTCATAGTTTCTATGTTTTCACCACTTTCTTTCTATCTAACTTCTTGTTCTATCTCATTCTTTCTTACTTAGATTGGTGATCTATTCATCTTATTGCATAGGGGTTTGTCATGTTGTCCCTTCACTCATTCCATCGATATTTATTCAGAGACCTTTAGTTTGTGAGGCTTATGTCATTTCATCGAGTTGTTGTTTTATTGTACTCGTGCTTAGAGATATGCTCATATTGCCATATTTGGCTTGCTTTCATTGTTTTATTCAATCTATGCTAGAAAAAAAAGAAAGAAGAAGGAAGTAAGATATAAATCCATGCATGTGTGTATATATATTAGGTATCGCACGTATTCCTTTAGTATGTATATGGATTTCATGAGTATCATTGTTTTGAGTGTATGTATTACTTTATTAGAGTTCATGAAAGTTTCCCAGATCCCAATATCATGTGCTACTTTTGAGATTTTGTTAGTGGTATGTAGGTGACTCCATCCTCTCCTAAAGGTCTTGTGCCGCTGTCATATTCATCATTCCATTTTGTGCGACATGTCTTCCCCATGCAGTTGATTTGCAGATTCACTCATATCATCACTACCCAGCTTTTTTTTTCCCCATTGTTATTATTCGACTTCATACCTCTCATTTTCACATTTATCACCCTCATATGTTTATTGATTTTGAGTCCACTGCTCACCTTTTTTTTTTCACATCCTGTTCCTCTTACCTATCTCATCACATGTTACACTTGCGATCACATCATTATCACCTAGCCCATTGATGTATTAGTGTCCATGGCTCATGAGAGACTTTAGCGATACGGCATTTCACACAAGGGTACATGCTCGATTCGGGGTATTTTGAGCCTAGTTTCCTTTCATTTCTTTTACCCTATCACCCAAGTCTACATTACAGTCCGAGTCGTAAGACCACCCTCGGTGCCATGGAATTCAAATTCATCTTTGGATGCTATATCTATTCGATAGGTATCCGTGGACTTGTTAGTATCCGACATCATCATGCCGCTTTTTCTAGAAGACACCACTAGTGCTTGGATTGCTTCTACGTGGTTCCGATGACCCCGTGTTAGCAATTTCCGCTTTTCTGATGGATGATCGGATGTTGATTGGTTTCTTGATTTATGGAGCATTCGATGTTATATCAAGTATATCCCCAGTTATCGTGGGACCATCTCGAGTTTGTTGGTTTAAGGTAGATCAGGCCTCGCCGATGTGGGTCATGTTTGATGTATTTCTGTGTTTCACCATGTTTTGTCGACGCTACATCGGGCATATCCCCTGTTATTATAGACCATCCGAGTTTGTTTTATTCTTCAGCCGTAGGATCGCCCTCGCCGAGAGAGCTTGGTGGGTCACGCCAGATACTCCTGGGTTTCATCACATGTTTTTATTTGTGATGTCATACTGGGGCATATCCCCCTAGTTATTGGGACCATCCGAGCCTGCTGTTCTAGACCCGCCTTGTCGATGATGGAGTCAGTGCTTTGATACAAGCAGTGGTTTCATCATGTTTTTGTCGATGCCACACCGCATATCCCCTGGGCTTATCGGACCATCTCGAGCTTTGTTTTGGTCTTTGCGGTGAGACCCATTCTTTGGTCTAGATGGATGAGTCATGCTTTGATACTACGTGTCACTATGCTTCTGCCGATGCCATATCAAGTACATCCCCTAGTTATCGGGACCATCCGAGTTTGTTTGTCTTGTAATCGCCCTTGTTTGCATGTGATGACGCGCTTGATATTACGGTTTCATCATGTTTTTGTTCGGGATGTTACATCGGGCATACCACCTTAGTTATCTAGATCGTTCCGGCGGCTGTGGATGGTATGGGACAAATTGTCATTGAGAGGATGAGCTCTAGACACTTCGGGCGTATGCCACCTCGAGTGTACTTTCTTACTTGCTGAGGTTATAGTCTTTGGAGATATGTAGATGGTTTTTATCAGGATGATCTTCATCGAGACATTCTGCATGGTATTATTTATTCATGATTCGTTGGGCCATGCGAGTTCACATATGGCGTTCAGAGCCATTTTCTTCTGGCCATGCTCGTGAGCCATTTTCTTCAGCCATGTCAGAGCTTATTTCTTCTTTCTTTAGCTCACAGCTCGTAGTCGTTGTTTTCTTCACCTAGCTGCCCAGAGCGCCATTTTCCGCCACAAGCAAGCCCGTGAGCCATCTTCTTTAGTTCGCGTCGAGCCGCTGGTTTTCTTCAATTTAGCGCTGCTCAAGGCCATTTTTCTTCAGCCATGCTCAGAGCCATTTTCTTCCAGCCACATTCGTGAGCCATTTTTCTCTGGGCCATGCTCGTGATCATTGTTTTCTTTCCGCCAAGATTCGTAGTCATTTCGCTTAGCATTCGTGAGCCATTTTCTTTAGTTCTCATGCTCGTAGAGTCATTGTTTTCTTTCACTATGTTTGTGAGCTCATTTTCACATGCTGCTCAGAAATAAGAGAGAGAGCTTTCAGCCATGCTCGTACATTCATTCCGCTACGCTTCCAGAGCCACTTTCTTTAGCTCACTGCTCAGAGTCACAGAGCCTTCTTCACTTACGTTCGTGAGCCATTTCCTTAGTTCAAGGCTCAGAGCCATTTTTCTTCGCCTATGCTCAGAGCCATCCCTTGAAGCATGCTCAGAGCCGTTGTTTTCTGGCCATGCTCGTGAGTCATTTGTTTTCTTCTGGGCCATGTCAGAGCCATTTTCTTTCACATGCTCAGAGCTGCAGAGCTTTTTCTGGCCATGTCAGAGCTTATTTTCTTCAATGATGCTCAGAGCCATTTCTAGCTCATGCTTAGAGTCATGAGCTTTTCTTCAATTTATTGCTCAGAAACATTTTCTTTAATGGTTTTTCGTAGACATTTTCTTCGTGGCCATGCTCAGAAATATTTCCTTTAGTTAGGCGTTTTCAGAGCCGCTTTGTTTTCTTCAATAGCGCTCAGCCATGTTTTCTTTGGCCATGCTCAGAGCTATTTTCTTTAGGTTTGATGCTCAGAGCTATTTTTCTTCTAGCTCAAGGCTCGTGAGCCATTTCCTTTAGTTAAGTGCTCAGAGTCGCAGCCATTAGTTCAAGGCTCGCAGCCATTTCCTTCGCCAGCGTTCGTGAGCCATTTTCTGGCCAAGGCCCAGCCATGTTTTCCAACCGCTCGCAGCCATTTTCATTTTCATGCTCGTAGTTCCATTTTCATTACCCACAGAGCTACCCTTTTCTTAGCTCATGTTTGTGAGCCATTTCTTTCTTCAACATGCCTCGCAGCCATTTCCTTGAAGCTAGGCGTCAGAGCTCATTGCTTTTCTTCTGGCCATGCTCAGAGTCATTTGTTTTCTTCACATGTCGCTCAGAGCTACATTTTCTAGGCTCACGTCAGAGCCATTTTCTTCGCCATTTTCGAGCCATTTCCTTTTAGTTAGATGTGCTCAGAAATGTTGTTTTAGTTTGGCGTCTGTGTGCCGTTGCTTTCTTTAGTTTACTGCTCGTAGCCCATTTTGATTTGTAGTACTGGGAGTTCGTAGCTCATTTTTAAGTAGCGTTTCGTAGAGCCGCAGCCTGGCATGCTCAGAGTCATTTGTTTTCTTCACTAAGGTCAGAGCCATTTTCTTGGGCGAATGCTCGTATACCATTTCAGCTCATGCCTTCGTAGCCCATTTCCTTTAGTTAGGCGTTCAGAGCCGTTGTTTTCATTAGTTTGGCGTTCAAAGCCGTTGTTTTCTTTAGTTTAGCGTTCAGAGCCATTTTATTTAGTTTGGCGTTCAGAGCCATTTCCTTTAGTTAGGCGTGCTCGTGAGCCATTTTCTTCGCTTGGTATTCAGAGTCAAAGTATTTTCTTCCCGGGCTTGATGCCTTGTTTTCATTTTCTTCATTAGTTCTATTGCCTGTAGCTCATTATTATTTTCTTTAGTTTGATGTTTCAGAGCCATTTTCTTTAGTTTGATGCCTTGTGAGACATTTTCTTTTAGTTTATGTCAGAGTCAAAGCTTTTAGTTCGATGTTAGCAAGGCCATTTGCTTCAAGTTGATAGTCAAAGCCTCTTCCACTCAAATGACATTCAGACGCCGGTGGTATTTATTTCTCGACGTAAGGCTGATCATTATTTTAGCTAGCATTACCACCATTATAACACCCATGGGCAAGCCGATTTCCACTTTGCTTAGATTTCGATGCTGGTTTCAATTTTCGAGGACCTTTCTCCGTGGTCAAATCTACATCACGAATTTCTCATTTCTACTTCGCTTGCTTCGCTTTTATATTAGCTGCTTCGTTTTTGTTTTGCTTTTGTTTTCTTTATTTTCGATGTAGCCTATCCATTTCACTCACTTTCACATATCTCGCTTCACTCCAAAGGTTGTTCATGTTCACTACACACTTTAATAATCCCCATCAAAGAAAAAGATATTTCGTAGGTGTACCCCCGTGATATTATTCACTTGCAACCATCAAAAGGCTTCTTTATCTCTAAGATAAAAAGGCAAATGAACCTTTTCTAGTGGTTTTTGTGAGGAGCTGGGCTGTTTTTTGAGAGAGGCAACTAGGTTTTTTTAGGTGAGGAACCAGAAAAGAAAGGAAAGGAAAACTGAAAGGAAGAATTTTGAGGTCTCCTTATTTCTTCTCCTCTATATTCGGAGTTTTCTTTTTCACTATTTATTGTATTTCAAATGAATATATATGTTCACTTTTCGCCATATCCTTCTCTCTTTCTCTCCATGATTTTTTCCCCAGTCTGGTTTTTCTTTTTTTTTTCTTTTTTCTTTGATGGAGTATGGTTTTTTCTTTTTTTCTTTTATGGTGCGGTTTTTCATCATCTGCTTTAATGTTTTTTTTTTGTCTGGGTTTCTTTTCTTCGATAGTATGGTTTTTCATTTGCTTTTAATGCTTTTTGTCTTGGGTTTTCTTTGATGGGTATGGGTTTATCCTCTGCTTTTTCTTTGCTCCAGTCTATTTTTTTTGGTCGATGGGTACGGGTTTTGCATCCCTCTGCCTTTAATCACTGTTTTGTCTCTGTTGAACCTCTTGTTTCTCCATAACATACATTATGTGAATTTTCTGATAAATGATATTCTCTTTTTTTTCCTTCAACCTTCGTTGTTGATATAAATACCTTGTATGAACAAATTCCTGCATAGCTATCATTTATTATTGTTATATTTTTTTATCTGATTTTTTATCATCCCTGCATCTTGTTCAATCCTATGAGTATCAAATGTTTATCTACTCATTTTATTATTATTATTATTATTATTCAAGAATCCATGTGTGATTTGTCTTTTTGTGTAGAGAAATTCATTTAAGTTTGAATTCAATGATGGTTTGATGTGGCAATGATTGAAATAAAAGATGTGAATGTTTGTGTGAAAAATATTTGATGCATATCATGTATATGAGTAAGGGCAAAGATGCAGGGAAGGCCCTCTGATAGGTTTTGTATGTGAGTTACATTATACAGTTTACTTTTTTTCTGATATTATTATTATTATTATTATTTTAATATTCCCTTTGCTTTTGGCTTCATCTGTGTATATTTTTATGCTTCCGACCCTTCTATTTGTTATCCTTTTCCATGTTTGTTTATTTCCTCCATTTATTATCTAAATATTTCATGTTCTATTCTCTTTTGCATCACATTTAAGACTTGTTTGGTTGCTTTATATATATATTATATCAATGACATGACGATTTAGTTATCAGGAATTACACCACTATAATTCCTGGGATGATTTAATGCATCGTTCTGATATCTGATTTAATCCAAGATACCCATTTCACACTCGATCACATACTTTCGCTTCGACATGCTGACAGTGAGATTGCCAGACGGGGTTTTACATGCTGGTTGTTATTTTTATAAGCACATAGTAGGGTTAAAGTGCTGAGTTTCTACTTTAAATGACATATTCTTACCTTTTATAATTATTTATCGTTGACTTTGCAAACTTCACTCTTTACCTCATTTTGTATTTTAAAGGAGCATTAATAAATTATTTTTTGTAATTTTCTCATACCTAAACTCCAACTTATTGCATCAAAGTTCCATTTCCTAAGTCCAACCCATTTATCTTGTAGCCAACCCAACTTATTGTGACTAAATCCATCTACCCAGCCCATTAACTTGTGTGCTCATCTCATTAAATCCATCCAGCTAGGTCAAATTTATTAACTTAAACCCCATATTTAAAAAAAAAAAAAGCCTCAACATAATATCCCTAACCCTTGTTAATTTACTAACCCTTACGATCGGACCAAGCATAAAGACCTCTACTAATGATTCGATCAGTTCTTTAAATTTGGCCAAATTCCACTCTTAATTTATTCATTAATTTATCATTTAAAAATAAAGTCTTCAAAATAAATTCTTAATTTTCATTTTTCCTAATTTTTAATTTCATTTTTTTTATGTTTTTAATTTCAAAATAATATTTTTTTTTTAATTTCTCAAAAAATTGCAGAATCTACCCTAAAAGTTTCTGACTTCATTTATTTTTGTATTTTATTTTATTTATTTATTTATTATTTTATCTATTTATTATTATTTATTTTATTTTATTTTTATTTTTTTATTTTTTATTTTTTATTTTATTTATTTTATTTTTATTTTTTTATTTATTTTATTTTATTTATTTTCTCTTTTTTTCAAGTTTTCACTCCTTAAAATTTAATTCTCATTTTTCAAATTTCATATTTTTAGTTTTCACTTTAAATACACTTCTAATTTCAAATTCAGTTATTACTAAATTTAAAATTCGAATATCCAAATTTTCTACTTAAATTTTCAAATCTCAAATCTCATATTTAAAATTCAAGATTCCAATTTCAAAATCTCAATTCAAAATTCAAGATATCTATCTTCAAGTCATTTTCCTCGTGTTTATTTTAATTATTTTATTATTATTATTATTATTATTATTTTATTTTCATTTTATTTTATTTATTTATTTTATTTTATTTTATTTTATTTTCTCTCTTTCTTTTTCAAGTATTCAATTTTAAAATTCAATTCCCTCATTTTTCAATTTCATTTTTTTAGTTTTCAATTTTAAATTTACAATTTCCCAATTTCAAAATTCAAAATGTTACAAATTTCAAAATTCGAAGATCCCAATTTCTAATTTCAAATTTCTAAATCTCAAATCTCAAATTTATAAAATTCCAGCTTCCACCTCAAAACCTCAATCTGTACCTAAGCCTTCAAATTCATTTCGACTTTAATTTCCAATATTTCAAACTACCAATTCCAAAATTTCTAATCTCTAAAATCGCTTTAAAAATTCCAAACACGCGACACCCGATAAATTCTATAAACGGATCTCATGAGCTTTAATCATGCTGACATATAAACACGGTAAACCACATTCCATGATCATCTTATCAAACACCCGATAAACGATCTAAACTTTACACTTTAATCGAATACTATATTTCTCGCTTTCATATCGCAGACCAACATCGTCTGGGGGCGTACGGCACCTGCAGCCGCCTAAATACGCCCGTAAGACATTCTTCTCATCCCACTTCTGTTTAATATTTATTTATATACTATTACGCACGCCAGATTACTTATCATTAATCTTCTTAGATTTATTAATGATCAAATTAAACCATAATTCTTTGACTACTAAGAGGTAATCGACTTCAGTGCTTTGTAGCGGTGCTATACGCTCCATCGTGATTCCTTCCGATAAGAATCCTCCCACCCCTGACCTACCCTACTCCTGCACCTGTTTTTCTTAAGGTGCATCACATTTAGTGCTTTTTTCTTCTTTATTTCGTTTTCTTTCTCCCTTTAAAATAAAAAACAAAAATAGTTTCTACGACTCCAAACCGTTTTCTACAAATGGTTTTTTTTTTTTAAAAATAAAATAAAATCAGCTCTCGCCTTTAAGCCAAATGCACAATAAAATGCGCGCCCTCGTAAGGATAGTGGAAAGAGAGGAGCGCATCCAGAGTCTTCAAATCAACCCATTCAAACTTGCAAATTTTTACTTGTGTTTCAACGAGTCGTCCTAAACTGCAAATTTCAGCTTCTCCATGATATCTCTCACTTGCTCCCCAACGCTGGTTCCCTTACACTCTCCTTCTTAGCGGAAAATGATTAATCTGGCTATGTTCGTGACAGACCAAGTATACAAAAACTTTGTCCCAGCAATACTGTAGAATAACTAGAATATCAAGATGTGGCTCAAACCTGCACTGTCTCCTGGCAGAGCAGCCACACACATTAATACACATTTCACGACAGTCACCACCATGGAGAGGAAGCTCCAGCCGGGCCCCTGACTGCACCCTGAATTCCTAGTGGAGCGGAACAGGGTGGATTAGAGGTTTCGGAGCCTGGCCTCTGACTGCACTCCCTAAACACCAGTGGAGCAGAACAGGGATGAATTTAGAGAAGCTTCGGATCCCGGGCCTTTGACTGCGACTTCGAATTCAGTGGAGGAGAACAGGGATAGATTTAGAGAAGTCAAGCACTGGCTTGCTTTTCTCATATGCATCAGTGTCTTTGTTGCATTTTTCTGTTTAACTTTATTTGGTTGCTGGAAGATTCCGTGCCTAAGAGATGAGTGTGGAAATCTCCCTGATAATGAAAATTGCATCAATCTATATGATGGGGCAAAATGCAATAGCGTCTGCAAGGAATATTAGTACTAATGCTTCTGATGATGATGATGAACCTGCCAGCAGCTGCTGAAGATTTGGAACATCTAAATAATATCTTGTTAAATTAAGGTTATTAATTTGTTGCAGCCCACTATGCTGCTGTTGTAGAGATGCTCTCTCTTTGCTTTTAGTCCTTGTTTTCATTTCTAATTGTTAAATTGAGCGGATGCCAATTTATTTTGTTGAACCAATACAAATCACTATTTTGCCTGCTTTAACACCCTTCCTCACATGTATTCACTTACCCATACACCCATACTTGGATAGTCAAATAAACCAAATAGAGTTCAAATCAACAAATAGGGAAAAAATTGTAAAAATGTGACTCAAACCCAAAATCTTTTAGTAAACCTCGTAAAAATTCAAGTTTTTAGAATTTGAATTTAATATGAATATCATGGTTTTTAACATATTTTATTTAACCCAAGAAACTTCTTGTGTTCCGGTATCATTTTGTAAAAATTGCTTCAGGCCTTCATTGCCTCAATCATGTGACAATTGAGGTTTGCCTATGATTTAATTAGTTTGGAAGTGAAGTGGTTGAACACATAAGATTGAATTTAAGTTATAAAACTTTCTACACACCCTAAAACTAGCCGCCGGAGTTGTTGCAGGTTCATATCGTTTAGGAACCCACTACACCAACCTACTCAATCTCATAATAAATGACACTAAGGAATTCTAAGATTCTCTTATACTCGGATTTTATTAAATTTACAATAAGGATACAAGAGTCGTGTAAGGGCTCTTACAAACTCTCGAGATGCTTACTTATGCACATATCTAAGAGCATCTTTAATCATTCTCCATCTTCATATATAGGGATTTTTAACCAAAAATAATGTTTCAATTATTCTCCATTTGCATATACCTTGCATATGAAGATGTGGACAATGCATCTTCATATATAAAGACTATTAACCTGCTTTTCTATAATAATAAAAAGTGAAAAGTGAATGATAAAAGTACTGCGTATTCATTTTTATAATATTTAGAGATGAATGATAATCAAGCATTTAATTTGGGATATTGTTGGTGAAAAAAAGAAGTAAAAAAAGTGGGCGTCATCACTTTTGGAGATGCCAAAAGTGATGGGGCCTAAGAAGGGTGATATGCTTTACTATTCACCCTTCTTAGAGCATCTCCAAATAAAGAAAAGAAGCCAATTTGAAAATAAAAATAAAGATTTGAGGTCAAAGAAAGCTCTAAGAAGGGTGATATGCTTTTTCTTTCTTTTTGTTGAACACTATCAAGTCCCATAACGGAGTCTCCCAATAGGGTAAAACATGCAAATGCTAGAGTCGGCTAATGCTCCCATATTCAATAATAACATGGATACATCCAAGACTCGTTAAACACGCTTGTAGTACCTACTATTGACTAGTAGCAATTCAGGCTCCTTTTATTCGAAAAATGTTTTTAAATAGTGTTTTTGTTTCTTTTGAAACATGCACAACTCTGCCTGCCTTCAGTTCATATCTTCTTTAAACTTCTATCTTGTTCCTCAATCCACCATGGATGAAATAAAAGAAGTAGAGGACATGATGTATAGTTGAAAAGCAGGGAGCTTGTGTCAGTTACCAATCAAACGCTTTCGAGCTCCTGGGAGATTTGTGTACTTTGTGTTCCAAGGAGTCATGTCCCAACTACCGTCTCGGGCTCCTACATCTTCCATCACCTGCTCCCGACCACCTCCCCTTCCTCTTAGCTGTCTTCATTTGCCGCCGCCGTGGGTCTTTGCCTTGTTCACCACAGCTCGCATGTACACAAACGCTTGTCCCAGCAACATCAGAACCGATTGAGACATCATGATGCTTTGACAAAACTGAATGGGCTCGGCCGAGGCAAACCATCCTGGGTTTTCCACTCCTTCAGATTCTAGAAATCCAGCCATCTCTCCCTCCAGGGATGGTATTAAGGACCTTTAGAGTCTACTTGCTGTATTTGTTGTGCTTCTGTTTCTTGGACACTGGGAATTGTAAACTATAACCATGGGGTTATGGGTCATACCGTGTAGCAGAAAAAGGACATTTCTCAGGATGGAAGAACAAACGCCAATCTTTGTGAAAGGTTCAAGTGTCTTCTAAGGGTTTTCAAACTAAATTGGGCTTCATTAATTGGAATTAAACTGAATTAATTCTTTGATGCAGTGGGTGAGGTTATTGAGGCAATAAATTATGAGAGATGGTTGGTGTGTGGGCGGATTGTGAAGCCGGGTCTCAAGAGAGGGCCCCCGTGGTCGGGCTTCTGATAGAAGAGCTGAGTCACTCAAATCACCCGGGACTCGATTTATCATGGCTGAATTCTCTCTAAGGTTTTACGAGAAAAAGTGATCGACAAACTCTAGTAAAGCCCGGTTCAAAGGGTCGTTTGGGAGGAATCTTGAGATCTTGAAGATCGGTTCTCTTTGCCAGGTTCTTCATCAATTCATATCAACAAGAAAAGTCCATAGGTTAAGGTATGTAATTCTTGGTTTTTCTCGGAGTGTATTTGTTTATGTTCTCTGTAGTGATCTAGGTTGTTAGAAATTCGTATCCTAAGTTCAGTGTCGAGGAGCTGACCATGGATTAGAACTCAACTATCTGGTTGGAGAAAATTTTTTGGGTTTATGAAAAAGCGGACGATGTCCATTTCGGAGTTTTTAGATAAATCTAAAATTAAATATTTTACATATTTAGAATACCGGCGAGGCGATCATGATTGGGTGGCGTCGGCGGAGGTGACGGGCCCGGCGCCCTCACGCAGCGCGGCGCAACGTTGAAGGCGGCCAGCGTCGCGACGCGCGCCGAGCGTTCCGGCGAGATTGGTGAGCGTCATCGCCGACGTCGGCAACCCGACCGTTAAAGCCGGATACGCCGTCCGTTTGTTGACGATTCCGGTTATTGAGCGGCCCGGCGTGGCGATGGCGTGGGCGATGTAGCGTCGATGGCGTGGCCGGATGGCGACGGCCCGGCAGAGTGGCCGCGACGGCCGGCCGGATATTGACCCGAAGCAGGTCCAGCGGTCGGCAAATAGGTTAACGGTCAAGCAGGCCGTCGGCGGTCGGGCCCAGGCAGGTCAACGGTCACCGGGTCAACGGTCAGCAGGCCAGAATCGACAACGAACCACATTTACGCGCTAACGCCGCCGCCACCGCCAGCGCCGAACAACCGGTGGCGGCGTGATAGCGATGTGAGGGTATTCAGAACATTTTGGTACTGCGATTAATCAATTACTACGCAATGTGGTATATAGACTCCGCATGTTTGAAGCTTTTCACGAACTATGAAAATATGCGCGAAGTACAAGTACACCTAGACATTAGGGGTATTTTCACGTATTTATGGTGGCTACCTATGGTTTTGATATCATAAAGTATATTTAACATCATCTATCCTGCGCTTTCAGGGACTTATGTAGAAGACTAAGTCGTTGACTATTAATAGACGATTGAACAATATAGTGGCATAACATATATAGATAACGATACATCAAAGTTTATATCCTTAAAGGTATGAGTGATTTTTAAGAATTCCAATTGAGCATGGCGTAAGTGCTTTGCCAGGTGGTTTGAAATATCGTCCTCATGTGTGGTGGGATCATCTCTGTTTTGTGTGAATATACTGAGGGACGATCTTTGTGTTAGTTCGTGGAGAATTACATGATGGCATGCAATGAGAAATGAGCCCGATCTTAGTGGTTCGCTACACAGGTGGAAGCATTGTTTCCACGAGAAGGATGGAAATATGTTCTGCAGCATTGTCATGTGGAGAGTGTACAAGCGCATGTCATGGCTGCCCAAGGTGATTAACATGATGATGTATGTAGCTATGAGTCTTCACATGATGCGGTGTATTGTTTTGTTTTATTTTTAGGTCAATTTTTACGTGACGTTCCATTTCAATTGAGATCATACTTGGATTGAATTTCAAGAAATGGAAGGGTTTCTCAATTTGGGAATGGGCGGCGGATGTTCATGGTAAACACAATGGATTATGAAGTAATATCATGACCTCTAATCTTGAAGTTGAGAAAATGGACTATCTTGCACAGGAGAGGAAGCAAATGGATTTGCTTATTTGACAATGAAGAAATCCATACAAGAACACTTGAAAAATTGGTTTTGATGGAGTCTTGCTAAGGAGATGATGGCGACCATAGAGGCTAGAAATCGAGTTTCATCAAATCTTTGAGGGTTGGAACACTTCCTTTAAAAAGCTCTTGACATGAGTAGTGATGGACCTGCAGTGGGGTTAGAATTATGTCCTCGAGGATGGTAGGCTAAAAGCGGCTCAAACTCTTAATATTTACCATTCTTTGATGGCACATTGTCATCAGCCTGAAGCAGCCCTTCCACGATTTTGGGATTATAAGGCAACTACAATTCCAGGTGAAACTTGGTCGATGACTTGATATGAGGTGGTGCGGAGGAAGAAAGCTTAAGAAGGATAAGGCGTATAGCTTTATATGCTACTTGAGAAGTCTAATAAGAGGAAGAATAAAGTTCAAAAGTCGAAGCTCGTAAGGTTAGTGCTCATGAAACTACCAGATTCGATCGACAATGTAAGGTCCCAAATAGACATTCTTTGAAAAGGATGGTGATCGTTGCCTCTGTAAAGAAGAGACACATGAAGGGCTGTGCAAAATTCAAAGCGATGTCAGCGTGAGAACTGTGGTAGCAATTAACACTAGCCACTTGTTTGTGAATCCAACCTATCTGAAGCACCATCCAGTTCTTGGTGGCTTGATAGTGGAGCAACTAATCATGTTGCATTTACCACCATCTGATTCATAAAACGGGAGGAAGCAGGAAACAAAGGATGAATCATATTATGTGAAATAACGAGAAGAAGTCATGTTAGGTGGGAGATGTAATCATGAGTTTTGAATTACGGTTTTAAATTGATGTTGAAAGACACATTTTATGTACCTTAACCCAGAAGGAATTTGGATTCGATATCGTGTTTGGATTCATATGATTATTCTTTTCAATTAGAAACAAATATTATTTTCAATATTTCTTAATTCAAATAAAGTTAGATAACATCATAGTAAGTGGATTATCTGAATTAAGTTTATCTCCGATGACATATACGTAGCTTATACGGTGAAAAATTGTTTCTAGAACCACTTACTAGGATGTGGGTCTTATGCATTATGGCATAAGCGACGTATATCTCAGGATAGAGTGAAAGGCTAATAAAGAATAATATCTGCACCGCGCTCTGCAAAATGACTAGAGATATCGCGTGAGCACATTTGTGAGGTAAAATGACGAATGAAAGAAAGACTATGATCCGTGGATTCGACTTGTTGGGAAGTCATTTCTAGCGATATAAGTGGACCTTATGTGGCAACCTTGTGTAGAAGTTTTATTTGTCATTTGTCTGATGACTATTCTCGATATGGTTATTTATTGCCCAGTTAAAGAAAGTCGTCTCTTGAAAAATTGAATTTTTCGGATGAAGTCAGCTTAGTTAGGAAAGTCATAAAAGGTTGTTAGATCGACCGAGGTGGAGAGTATTATGGCGACATGGCGTCTTTGAGGCGACAAAGGGCCATTCGCCAAATAACGGGACTCACGGGATAATGGCCTGGTTGCCATGCACGGGAGTCGAGCAAAATGGTATAGCCAGAAGGTGCAATGACCTTCTTGCGAAATGATGAAATTATGATAAGTGGACAAATTACCGGGTTCATGGGGTGAAGCTTTGGCGAGCTGCGTTTTGAATCGTGTACTGGCTGTTCTGATGACCGCGGATTATGGTAGGCGGCTTGCTTAAACCATCTTAAGGTTTGAGATATCTTTGAGCTCAGGTTATAATCCAACATTGACAGATTGGGACAAGAACACCAGGTGTGTTCACGCGCTCACGGAACATTGAAGGGATATCGGTTCTATAATCCCAGTGGAGCACGAGGCTAATTGGAATCCTGATTGACCTAAGTTTTTGGGTTTGATATTGGCCAGAAGAGAGTAGTACAGAGACTATTGAGGAAGATCAGTGCGATGGTAATGTGGTATCTATATCTCCTCCCATACAGATAATTGTGGAAACTCCAACACACCATTTTGAACTTTGTTGAGGCCCAGGGATCTGTTGGTGAGAGCAGGCTCTAATGAATTCATCAAGGCTCTCGAGGTGCGGGATGTGGCTATTACTACTCCCGATGGGAGATCCACTAGGGAGAGAGCAGTCAAGCTATGCAGACATTTGGAGGTCTATATAGGAGAGCAAAGCTACGATATCTGGTTACGTGGCCGATCCCGATAACTTATGAAGGAAGGCCAGAGTTTCTTGTCCTCGATCGAAGCGTGGTTGGATCGCGATGAGAGATGAGAAATTTAATCTATGAGGCATAACGATTTGAGAGCTTATTGAATTACACGAAGAATGTAGGCCCATTAGCAAATGGGTATAAGACTAAAAAAGGACCATAAAGGAAAAGATTGAGAAGTTTAAGCAGGGCGGCCTTGAGGTTTCACTGGAAGGTAGACTATGAAGCAACCTTTTCTCCGATTCTAAAGATTCTTCGAGGTGATCATGGCATTGATTGCTCATTTGATATGGAGTTACCGGATGGATGTTAAAGCGCGCACCTGCCATTACAGACCTTGTGAAGAAGTCCTGTAGACCAAACCCAGAGGGTTTTGGCGTGGCAAATGATTGTTTATTATGTGTAGTGAAAAGTCTGACTATGGTCTCAAGCAAGCTTCTGACAATGGTACTTGAAGTTTCATAGTGTTGTTGCTTCATATGGTTTTTGTTGCGAACTAAAAGTAGTCAAATGTATATCACTAGGTGGTGGGAAATTCAAATTTTCAACTAATACTCTATGTAGATGATATCTGCTTGCCAGCGGTGAGGCCATGAGTCTGCTGCATGAGCATGGCGGATGTTGTCAAATAACTTTGATATGAAGGACCTTGGTGGCGTCTTTTGCAATCTGAGCATTTGGTCACGGGACAGATTCTTGAACTATTGGGTTTGCTCTGGAGGAGCACCTGTTTGGATCCAACTGTTTTCGAAAGGATTCAACATGCGGCTTGCAACCGAGGTGCTCATATGCAGTAAAGGTGATAAGTTGAGTCTATCCGCAATGTCCCTCGTTGGATCTAAAGCCAAATGAAGGCATATACCTTATGCTAGTGCCTTTGGGGAGCCCACCTTCTTACCATTCCTGTATGCTCAAGTATGCACTAGGCACGATATTACCACCTTTTACATGGACTTCTAAATGGATATCAATCAAACCCGAGGACATGATCATTGGGTTGCTGTAGAAGATGAGGAGTGCTCCAGAAGACTTGAGCTATATGTTGATTTACAGCATGTTCCGGGACCTCTCTGACTAGTTGGGTATTGATTCGGGCGGGCGTCGGGATGAAAAAGTCTAACAAGCGGATTTACTATCTTTAAGTTAGCGAGGAGGTGCGTGTATCATGGAAAAGTGAAAGCGAAATTAATTGCATCCTCACCATGCGGCGGGTTGTAGCATGCTTTTGACGACGCTTCAAGCAATTTGGCTCAGAAACCTTGTGGGAGTTAACGGGTGTTTGATTTTGTGGATAGGCGCACAATTGTATTGTGACACGATGCTTTCTGCCGGTGTTGTTTATTAACAACAACGGAGGTCTGAGTGCAAGCACGCAGGTGAATATCTGCGGCGTAAAGGAAAAGTTCAAAAGCGATTGACGTTTGCGATTGGAGCACATATCAGCGGATGATATGATTGCGAATCCGCTACTTCAAGGCCTTCGCCCTTGTGTATTTGAGAACGACATGTCAGCATTGCATGGAAAGCCAAGATATCATGGGATCTTGTGAATTGACAGAACTATTAAGTTTTAAGTTGCTCTAATAAAGGTTCAATTCAATTACATTACATTTTGTAATAATTGAATTTAATAACTTTCTTTGGAACTAATAAGGTATTTGAATGTGTAGTTTACTCGGGATTGATACATATAATTAATATCAGGCATCGTGTGGCTTGAATAAAGGCTATGGGGCATTCTTGGCATTAGCCTCAGCCAACATATTTACGTGATAAAGATTACTATCAAGGTAGCTGCCTATAGGTTAGTTGAACCATGTGGATATTCTCGGTGACACTGGTTTTGTGACACTTAAGGAGAGAGAATTTGGACAGAAAATGGATAACACATGAAGTAGCCATCATTATGAGGTATTGTCCATTAACTCTGCACTCGTATTGAATCAGTATCGATTAAAGTTGAAAGCACTCGTGACCATGGAAGGGGTTGCGTAGTACATGCAATTACCGCCGCTGATTCGGTGTTCGAGACTTTTTATGGGATCGGATTGACTATTAAAATAAATCACAGACCCGATATACAGGTGCGCACACGGTTTTGTTCAGTGTATCGCCCGGTGGGAGAATGTGGGTTTTTAAATTAAATTGGGCTTCATTAATTGGAATTAAAAGCGAGTAGTGCTGGTCTAATTAGTGAAGGTTATTGGGCTTCTTAATAAATTATATGGAGCCCGGCATTTAGTCTATGTGGATGGGGTTGCATTGACAGTTGAGAGGGCCGATGGTCGAATTTATTTAAGAAGCTGAGAGTCCCCTCCCAAACCACAGGATACATTTCTATACCTCATTTTAATTCTCTCTAAGGTTTTAGAAAAGTGATCGGCAATCTCATAAACCTTGAGTTTCAAAGTCGTTTGGGAGAAGATCTTGAGATCTTGAGACCGGAGTTCTCTTTGCGGGTTCTTCATCAATTCCGCATCAACAAGAAAAGATCCATGGATTCAAAGGTATGTAATTCTTAGGTTTTTCTCCATAATATTTGTTTATGTTCTATGGTGATGCAGGTTGTTAGAAATTAGGTAATCTACACGAAATGCATTAGACTCTGCGGATACTAGTAAGTAGTAGTTCTAGAATTTAGAATGTCTATATATATATATACATGAAGTGTTGTGGTTGATTACATTTTTTTCTATTGTCAGACAATTTTATGATGAGAAATGAAGAAAGAGTTTGGATGAGGATAATGTCTGCAAATAAAAGTCAGAAAGTTTTGCCATATATACTCATTTCATTTGTAATTTTTTTTTTTCAGAGGACCTTTGTTGTTACTTTTTGTAACTCACTTATATACCCATTAGATAAAGTCATATATGAACAAATGTCAGATTAAAACATATACAGGGTTACTTTTAGTTTGATTGTACTTCCTTGTATTAGGAGTGGCACTTTGGGCGACTAAGGTAACAACGATTGAACCTCTCTTGATTCTGGTCCAAATGAGGCATACGCCTATGGGGTGATGCTCAAACCTTTCAGGTGATGGGCAAAGAGTTGGTGAGTGTAAAACTAGCACCTTTAGAACCCGCTTGGAGGACCTCACAATTGTGCCAAATATGATGGGACTCCGCTCCACTATGGATAGCAGATCCCCGAAATTTTCGGGTTACCCATCCTTACTAGAATGGGTATGAGAATATAATAATGAGAAATTCTATTTAATTACATCAAACATTTCTATAAATGCAATATTATCTATGTCCACATATTTAATAAAATCTACCACAATGGGGTGTATAAGCTGTGAGTCTGAAATAAGACTATTTTTATAATAGAGAATGGATAAGTTTTAGTTGTGTGGTTTGGGTTTTAGAACATTCTGCCTCACCCCGCCCCGAATATAAAAATACCATTTTATCCTTCGTATATAAATACCGTCTTTCTTTCTAGTTTCTCACTTTATAGTTGTCGTCTTTCTCGTTAAGTTAGAATATATATTGCCCTGACAATTAGTAGATGTAAATTTATTTATTTATTTATCTATTTTGATACATGTGGGTGGCCTAAGGACAGAAGCACTTTACACCTTGTCTAATCCATGCGATCTAAAGTTAATGACTGAGTAAATGTTCTAATAGCTTTAAAGGGATTTGAACTGGAATTTAATTTATACGAAGTCTGCTTGAATTAGGTTTGCTAAAAAGTCTGAACCAAATTGAGGGTAGATGATATTCCTCTCAGTAAACTGACTAATTGCTCACATTCTAGATTATTTGATGATTGATATTATGCAGAAAAATGAAAGCACAAGGCATCACTGAGGACAATTGAGGCAGAAACAAAGGGTGACAGTTCTTTGAGATCGAATCCCCTTACAGCTTTAATGGGGTTACTGGTGCCGGCAAAACTACTCTGATCGATGCATTGGCTGGAAGAAAAACTAGTGGATATATTGAAGGAAGTTGCAGATGTTCATTGAAGAGTTCTGGAGCTTGTGGAACTAAACTCATTGAGGGAAGCTCTTGTTGGATTGTATTGCATTTATAATCAAAAGCCTAAGTAAAATTTTTTGTAAAAATCAATAATCAAAAGCCCTAATCTATTAGCTTAGCACTTGTACATTTAAGGGACATGGTATAGAAATGAATGCAATCAAAAAAAATTTCAAAAAAATTTGAGGGGGAGCCATAGCTATGAATTTTATAATTACAATAATATTATTTCCAAAATATTACATGTATATAACATAAAATAATATTTACTTTTAAATGGCATAATATCTCCATGGCATATAAATATTTGGGAGAATTATGTTTTAAGGGCAAGTGACTATGACAATTTACAAATAGTCTATAAAAGCATTATTTTTTTTAATGAAATAAATTTGATAGAGACAAATATATTCTTAAAAGTGATTGTATTATAAAGATAAATATATTCTTAAAGCTTTGCCCATATGAAATATATTTCTAAATTTTTTTGTTTATATAGTTGACTTAAAATATTAAATAAAAATACTCAAAATTTTATTTATTAAATGATATTTGCAAAAGTCTATTTATACAAATATAGAAGACATGGATCCAATGGGCTTTTTAGACATTTAGTGTAAAAGATAAAAAAAATATTCCTCAAATAGAAATTGTTTAGAAATATTCTCAAATAGTTTTTGTCACTTGGATTTAAAAGTGTCACATTTTCTAAAAGTGTTTTTTGAAAAAACGTTTTCTATATTGAAAAGACAATTTTTATAATTTAAAATTTTTTTAATGTAAGCTAAAAGTGTCTTTTGAAAAGACACTCACATAATTTTGAAAATTTTGAATTAAGTATTAAAAGTATATTTTAGAATCTGTTTCCACAAATTATATTATCACTAAAAGTATTTTGAAAAAGCAGCGCTACCATTGTAAAATTTTGATTTATATTAAAAACGTATTTTGAAAAATCTTTCTAAAGATTAGAAAAGCTGAAGTATCTTATTGAAAGAAACGTTTGAAATTATTAAAATATTATAATGAAAGTGTATTTTGAAGAGGCTAGCGTTAAAAATTTAAAATTGAAATTAATACTGCCCAAGAGAATAACGCTAAATGCTTTTATGTCGGTTTTTTCTTATCAAAACTCGCGTTTTGAGAGAACATGCTACGTGTCGGTATGACTATTTATCACTTTATGATTAGTTTTGAATCACAACTTTCAAGATTTTTATTAATTTTTTATATTATTTTCGGAAACATCCAAGATCCAATTAAAAAGCAATAGTGAATAATGGCAACATGCCCCATATGAAGCAACTTTAACCATTAAATCATTCTCGGAAAGAGAAAAGGAAAATGTAAAATAAGTAACAGTTTTGTAATATGATTATTGGCTAACGAAGACATGTATGGTTATTCAGTAAGAAAGCAAAATGCGTCGGAACCACAGCAACCCGTCAACCAAGAAGGGTTTGAGAGTGTTGCAAAAAAAACAAAACAAAAGATAAAGAGGGAGTGTAGACCCCAAAATTATTATTATTATTATTAAAGCCCATCTTATCTTTACTTTTTTAAAGATTAAATCTCAGCCCTTCCTTTTCCCAAGCACATCCCCATTGTTCATTTTCAGAGAAACTCTAAAACACCCCAGACACATTTTGATTCCGCATGACCGACCCTTTGATTTTCCCTATTCTCCTCTCGCTTTTTCCCTTTCTTCTCTTCTTTTCTTTCATTACTTCTCATCTTAATTTCTATCGGTTCTTCTTGGTACTCCTTTCATTTTCTTCTCTGATCTTGTCGTCCATTTCTTTCGTTTTCCCTTATTTTCCATTTCAGCTACCTATTTCTTGTAGTTTTTTTTTTCTCTTATTCACACCTATTTCCTTAGACTGCGTCACCATGGCTACTATACCTCTTGAGCATCATCACCATCTGTTTCTTTTATCAACATTTTCGATCCTAGGGTTTTCAAAATGAGATATTTCTGTTTGTTTTCATTTGGATCATTAATATTAATCAATTTCGGACTAGATTGCACTGTTTGTATAGGTTGTGATTTAAATCTATTACATTTTTTTTAGTTTATTTGGGCTTTCTATTTTATTGTCTTGTTCCCTTCCTGTTTGGGTTTTGTTTTACATAGGATGACTCTCAGTGGGAGCCTAAAAGTCAAGATGGGAGCAATTCGAGCTAGTACAACAGGGCATGGGTTGATGATGGTAGCGATTGAGGCAAATAGCAGTGATCAGAGACGTTGATGGCATGTACATATAGAGAGATTTTTTTTGGAGGAAGGCCGAGGTGGTGGTTAGCTAAAAGAGGGGAAATTTTGGTTTTTATTTTTGCTTTCGTTAGGATTTATATTGGTAGCTTTTAATTACCCCGACTCTCCCCTGTATTTGTTTATTTATTCTTGTATATATTGGTTTTAGTTTCTTTCTCATTTTGTATGTTTTGATATACATATATTTTCTTCTTTCTAATTTTTGTTTCTTTCCATATAGATTGGTTCAGATTGTCATATAAAATATGATTCTTATATTTTTATTTAGTTTGTTTACTCATCTTTGAATGTCGAGCAAACCGTAATTAAATAATATTGATGATGTTTTTTGATCGGAGCCCGGGGGTTTGGGCGTGTAGGGATCGTTAGGTTGGAACTTGGTATCATTTGGGGGTGCGGATTCGTTGGATCGAGCAATTGGGCCTGCACAAAAAACAAGAAAAGAAAAGATGATCAGCCGAGGGAGTTTAGTGTGGCCGGCTGCGTCCTGAAGTCAGTTCATACATTTGAAGGAAAATACTCCAATGCCCAGAGGGAGAATGTTACAACGTACCTTCAGCCGATGGGGTGCTTTGGTATTTATAGTATATGTTTTTCGTCGATGGTGGTAAGAATCTTCCGACAGTTGGATGGTGCGGCCACTACTGCGCTTTATCATTGTCGGATTAATAAGGGATAATGAGGAAGCGATTATTGAATATCACATTCGCCATTGGTGAAATTCGAGTTTGATTTATAGGATAAGTTGTTATTGGAGTATATCACTATTCACTTCTTTAGTGAGATTTAGCTTGATTTATTAGACATAGAACTTTCAAATTGTCGTACCTTAATGGCGCTGGAGCGATCAGCCAGGCTCGTTTGGGCGGGTGCCCGGGGGCTCGGGCGTTTCTTGAGCTTACTTTCTAGGCTTGGCGGTGGGCATGCGCGCTAATTTTCATTCATATTGTAAGACAGAAATTTCAATTTGGAATGAAACCAAAAAAATCGTAATTTCGATTACAATTAGGATTCGGTTAAAAATCAGATTAATTCTCTGAATCTCGGATGATGAAGCAGTTTCACCGGGTTAGAATGGAAATCTGTGAAATCCCAGTTAGCCGCGAAAAAATTTACAGTGTGCAGGAGCGGTCGGAGTTGGCCAGCGTTTTTGGCGTCAGTTTCGGTCTTGTAAATGATTTTGGTTTGTGACGAAAATCCACGTATAACAATCTTCGTATCTGTAAGTGGTTTGAGTAGAGGAAATGATGAAATGACGGTCGAGGTAGTCAGACCTCCGAATCTGGTAAAGAGGGGCATAATGAGTGGAATTATGGTTGATTTTAAGTCGGCTAAGAGACAAAGTGTAATAGTGCTTCATCTCCTTCAAAAGCAATAAAAACGTAAAATGCGTTTTGGAGATCCGGTGGCTCCGTTTTGAGAGGATTTAAAGAGAGAACTTCTCTCTAGAATCGTGGGCGATCCGACCGTCAGCGGTCTTCGAGACAAGAATCTTCTGCAGCGGAGAGGGGCCCCGTGGAGTGCAGGATTTATAAAAGTTCATGGCTCTGAGAGGTAGGGGTTCTCACTCTTGAGATTTATTCTAGCATTTAAGTGTTTTGATGTTTAGGTTTGAGTCTTGAGCGGCCGTTTAGTTAGTCCTGGCTTGGGATCGAATTTATTGGGTGTGAAACCCAAAACACATGCCGTGGCGTGAGAAATTTGTTTGGTCTGTGTTTGATGATTTATTGAATAAATGAATTTTATTGATGAACAGAAAAGTAGGGAATGGTGTTTGATCGATCTGGCTCTGGGTTTAATTGATCTGAATTTTGGAGCCGAGGTGCGGTAGTAGGCTGCTTCAAGGCTATTTGGGTTAGTGAATTATGAAATTGTGAAATAAATCATGCTTTGATTGGAATGAGGCCCGGTAATGGCGAGAATGATGGAGTTCTAAAGTGAACCGTTGATTTAATAATTCGAGAATAGCAATAGAGGTTTTTCTTGTCAAAACAGATATTCCTAAAAATATATTTTTGTGAAAATAATATGTGTTTGGTCAGTGATTTAAATTAAATTACTCGTGTGTGATCGATAGCCGAAGGTAATTTTGATGTGGAAATGTGGAAATTCGTGGCAGCTGATTGTGTGAATTGAATCTTTCTTAAATATGTACTTATTTATATTTCACATGTGAATTAAACTATATTAGGTGGCATGCATTCCGTATGCAGCTGAACGTCCTCAGTATAGGAGTTAGTGCGTAAGGATGATCCCCAGAAAATGGTTCGGAGGGTAGTCTAAACATTAATTATCGGAGGGTAATCCTGAGCTAAAATATCGATGCGTGGATGACCAGGAGATTGATACCATTGAGATGACCAAAACTGATTAATATATCAATCTGTCGGATGGCCCAATTGATATATATACATCAAGGGTTGTCCACTAATAAAACAATAGTGCAAATCTGAGAGCAGAAGCAGGTGTGAGAGAGTCGTGAGGAATTTCGGGATCCCGGAGTTGAGTCGTAGGCGTTCAGTAGGATCATGCATTTGCAGCAGATGTGTTGCTGGAACATTGCACTTAGGTGGTGAGTAGCCCACTTGAGGCGATTCTTCTCTGACTATGGCTGCCAGATAAGTGGGACCCCTTTATTTCTGGTGCGAGGAGCGTCTGAGGAGATGTTTCGTGCAGGGCGAGATTAGAAGAAAAGCGGGATTGTGGCTTTGGCGTTGCTTGATGTTACATGTATTAGAAATGAGTATTTTAATATGTGCAGTATGAGGAGTAAAACATTTGAGCTATTATGCTATTAGATATATAGTTAGCATGTATAATGATGCATTTATGGGCCCAAGTGTGTGTGGATCTCCTTGCATATATTGAATTTGTTTTGGGGCCAATTAAATGCGGGTTTTATCTAGTATTGTATTTGAGTGAGCTCCCTTACAAAGGGGCTCTGTAGATTTTGAGAATGGCGTCAGATGGCAGGCATCAAAAACTAATATTCATGAGTTGGCGGATGTTAGTCCAGCGGACCCGAGGTTTGGGCGTCCTGATATGTCGTTACCACCCGGCCCTTGGGTATGTGGCGTGCGAGAAAGGGTTGTATCGTTTAACGCGGTCGGGTGCGACTTCCGCGTGTTTACTTTCGGGGTTGGTTTAGTTAAAGAACATCCGTGCGTCCTTGTATCTGTGATAATGATGACTTTTTCGGTTTCAGCGCCCACTTCTTAGGTTCTTTCGGTTTCTTACAAAAACATCCTCTGGCAGTTCGCCTTGTGTTCCTTGATCTTGAAGCCTTTTTTGTTTTTACGCGAGTTTGGGTTTCCTTTTCATAACATTACGTTCGACCTTCCATCTGGCGCCGGCGTTTGTGATATCTTGCTTGAGGTAGCAGCCTTTTTCGTTTTGTCTGGGACGAAGTGCGTCTTCTTCGCTTCACGGTATTCTTTTGATTGATAAAAGCGAGCGCTAGAACGATTTAGGTCTTGTTCTTACTACATTATTCTCATGGAATTAAATTCGCTCCCCTTCCTTGCACATTGGAGGTGACTCCTCTGTGTGTCAGGTCAGGCGAGCGAGTGATACCTTTGATCGTCTGTTTGGGGTTGCTTTCGAGGGCGTCGCGGGGAACCTCCTCTCCCCCTGGATAAAGGGAAGGGTAGAATCGACGAGATTAAGTACCCTGCGGGATCGGAATATCTGAAGTCAGTAGTGTAGAAGTCGCTCAAGTGGTGGACCTGCTTAGTCGGGCAACTTTATGGAAACTTTCGCAGTGTTACGAGGCCCCCTTCACAGGTGTCGAAATGCGGTCTCTGAGCATTTGACCTCTACGTGGTCGAGTGCCCCGAGATGGTGTCTAACTTTGAGGTGGCACTGATAAATGGTCTCACTTTTCCCTCCTTTGCCTTTATAAAAAGGGTCTTCTGACATTCAACGTCTGCCCCTCAGCTTCACTTTAATTTGGGTATTCTGGTTGGGCTGTTGGTCTTCTTTAGGGACAAGGGCTTGGGCGTTCCTAGTATAGTTATGTTCTTGGACCTTTTTAGTCAATGAAAGAGCGCCGGGGGCTTTCTTTATCACATGCAGGCGTGCCGGCGCTCTCCCCAATAATCTCGAATATCCCATCTTCCCACAGATTTTGGAAAGAGCGTTACTTTTTTGTTAATGGCCGCAGTTGGGAGTACAACGCCTCTTGCAAGGGAAGGCAGCGCCTTTGGGCGTTAGTATACGAGACCACTCGGAGGGAATCTATGTGAGCTTTGCTTCGGTTTAGTTCAGTCTAGTTTCGTAAGTTACAAGATGTCAATTTTGCATTAGGTGTGTGATTTTGGTGTTGCCACTAATCTCGGCCAGACGGCCCGTGAAAATTTCGACAGTGTCTTACAACGCGTTTACTCTGAGCTTATCAGGTCGGATATTCCCGAATCTTCAGGTTCGAGGTCCACCCGCCCTGCTACCTTGAGGTCTTCATCCCCCTCCGTTATGAAGTTCTCTCATGTCGGGCCTCCCGTTGCCAAGCCTACTAAGGGAGAGCTTTTGGCTCGGGTGGAGATCTTTGTCGGAGATCTCGGGTGTGACGGAGCTGGACTCTCTTGAGGAAGGTCGTCCGATGCAGGGCCAAGTCGAGGTTGGAGCGTCTAGTCGTCACCCATACCGCATTTCAGTCTTTGAGGCGGAGTGGCCATTTGCCTCTGCCCACGAGTACCTAAAGCCCCGAGTTCGCATCTCAGTTGGTTTCTTAGCAGGCCAGATTCCTCAGGGAAGGCTGCTGAGCCTCCGATGAAGGTTATGCCTATAATAGTTTGGAGTTCCCCTGCGCAGAGTGCCGAGCCTCCTCCTTTGAGGGTGGAAGAGTTGGGGAGGAAGTTTCGAAGGCGATGGAGATGGGGTTCCTTGGCACCAATATTGAGCTTCAATTTGGCGCGGTTTTATCCATTCTCGGGATTCGAGTCTTAGAGGTGGGTGCCACACGGTTGAACCTTGGCTGTCCTTGAGGTCACCTCTGTAAGTTCCGTGTCTATTGTGTTGATTTTATCCTTGAGTTGGGTGTTGATTTTTGTGTTGGGTGTCGGGTGGCTACCATCCCGAAGAGTTTGGCAAAGGGCTAGGCGAGCGAGGAGCCATGTTAAGCGCCGAGTCTAAGGCGGTGCATTTGCTCTTATGTCCGGCGGTGAGTAACGAAGTCAGATGTAGAATATGACGGAGGAGGCCATAAAGCTTAAGTCGATCAGGGCATACCATGACCAGAGTGGTGAGGTAGGAAGAAAGAAAGACTCGAGATAAGCAGGGTGGCGAGTCGAGCTTGAAAGTCGGGGGCGTTCATGAGGTACCTTGGGATGACTCTTGGAGGCCCGAGGGCGAGCTGGCTGCAGGCCGGAGCAGTGTAGTGAGGATGAGCTCTGATGCGATCGAGGAGGCAGGTTGGTGTAACTAAGGAAGAGCTCTACGTTACGCTAGAGACGAGGTTGTGTAATAAGCGACAACTTCTTTGGGATGGAGCCCGTCATGAAGCTCCCGAGGGCGCAAGCTACATTGAGCCCTGGCGGGGAATGCCATGGGTTTGTGGGGGACCTTGAGGTAAGAAACTACGGTTGTTCAAAGGAGCAGGTATATCGAGGTTTAAGGGATGGGGCACTTTTTGATGGGACTCCCGGATAGGCTTGCCTTTCAGAGGAAGGCTGCTAATGTCTACCCGGGTTTGGACCTTAACTTTGATATCCCCAATGACGAGGAGGCGGAAGAGTCATTTTAAGACTTTTCTGAAGCGAACACCCGTGGGCACGCCACTTCTTGCCATATGCTCCTGCTTGGCGATAAAATTCTTTCATTGGCCCTTTTTTTTTTTTTTTTTTACGTCGAGCTTTGAACCCGGGATATATGTAATGACGTTCTCAATGAATAGCCCATTTTCTATCTCATCGCTTTTACCCCTAATTGCGTTCCTTGTCTTTGCTCTGCACTGAAGCGTCAGGGCTCCCAGAGTTAGGACGCCTTAGTTGGCCAGTTGGGCTCTTGGCCGACCTCTTTTGAGGCTCCGCGGGCCTAGTACACTGAGATGAGCTGGCTCCTAGGCTAAATGGCCTTAGTCGAGCAATTGAGCTCTTCAAAACCGAGCTATTGGGCTCCTAGGCGCTGAGGCCTTCTTGAGTTGTTGAGCTACATAGTGGCAGGCTATTGAGCTCCGAGGCCTTCTGTTTGATCGCTCTGGCCCAAACTATTAGGCTCCAGGGGCGCTAAGGCCTTCATTTGTTAAGCTCTATTGTGCTAAAAACTCAGTAGGCTAACTTACTTTGAGAAGTGGAAGGCGGCTCCCTAGGCTACCGGGGCATGGGTTAGGCTAGGTTGAGGAGAACAACTGAGAAACCCCGACTATTGGGCTCCCAGGCGAGGCAGCTAATTGTTTTGGGCTGCAGGCGACTATTGGGCTCCAGGGCGGCTGGGGCCTTCAGCTTGATGAGCTATGCAGGCGGGCTATTGGGGCTCGGTGGGCTGCTTCCCAGTGGGCGGCTCTTGGGCTCTGAGACCTTGGTTGGGCGGGTTGAGCTCTTTAAGGTAGCTCTTGGGCTCCACAGGCGCGAGCCTTTATTTGATAGCTGCAAGCCCAGTGCTGAAGCTCAGTGGGCTAAAGCGCACGAGGCGATTTGGCTCTGCGGCTATGACCTTTCTTGAAGCGGTTGAGCTCTTCCGCCCGAGTTACGGGGAGGCTCAGAGTGGGCTATGCAGGCGGGCGGCTCTGGGCCTGAGACCTTAGTTGAGGCCGGTTAAGCTCTTTAAAGGCGAAATTTGTTGGGCTCCTGGGCGGCTGAGGCCTTCTAAGCTATTGAGCTGCAAGGCCAGGCTGAGGCTTCACGGGCTGACTGCTGGAGCTCTTTGGGTGCGTGGTTTGACTCCCAGTTTCTTGGAAGATGCGGCGTCATTAATCTTTAGTTTATGGAGAATTGGAAAGCGACTATCTGCGATTTTCAGTGCTTCGGCCTCCTTATAAGCAGCGACTACTCGCTGGAGCTCATGCTTGATCCTTCTTCCTTTTGGCGCAACTGGAATCAGGTGCATGATGAAGCGTCGAGGCTTGGTCGTCTTCTCGGGGTCCGGCAGGGATTTTAGTCAGGTTTTACGTTAGATGGACCTGCACTTTTGTGGGGTTGTTTTCCCTAGTTTCCTTTTTTCCCTAGTTTCCCTTTACGGAGTTATGTTATTCCCTAGCTTCTCGTGCTGTGGAATGCTGCTCGAGAGAGCTGTCTACTTTAGTACCGCTTCCATTTTCTCCTCTTCTTTCTTTCTTCTTCTCCTTCTTCTCTTTTCACTCTCTTCCTTCTCACTCTCTTCCTCTCTTTATCTTTCCCTCTCCCTTTCTTCCTCCTTTCCTTCTCCCTTCCCCTTCGTCTCGCACTCTCTTCTTCTCTTCCTCTTTCCTTTTTTTTTTTCGAGGAACCGCTCAGACTATTTATTTCTCGAGATGTAAAGGATGACACTGGGCCGGTTGTAATCTCAATTGTACCTTCATTGAATAAAGAAAAATTTTGGCGCGATGAATTTGTGTATTCATGTGTGTAACTTTCTACAATGCCTCCCGGTCTGAGTCAGTCTGCTTTTCTTTACCGAGATGTCTCGCTTGATTTACGAGGATATTAAACAAAGCAATCAACAAACACTCATACGTATCTCGAACCGATGTTACTTTTATTAACGACACAATCCGAGGTTCACTGATGAAAATCGCTTAAGGTGCCTGCAAATGCCCAAGATGTGGGATAACTTTCCTTCTTATGTCCGAGTCAGACACCGGCCTGACACGCGAGATACTATATAGGCCTCCCGCTGGACCCCTTGTTTTCCATGTGTTTGATTTTTCTTACAGCGTAAGCTTTTAGAGTAGGTCGCTATGCTCAGAATCCCAACCTGTCGTAGTACATCAGCCGCCTTCCTTTGGTAGTCAGATGTTTAGACCTCGCTCACGCTTCATCTGTGAGGTTCGTGTTTAGCGGAGAGCCTCGTTATGTTCCGCGCTACACTAACTTCAGGACTTTAATCCGATCTCGAACGGGGCCATCGCCTCTACTCAAAAGCTGTGAGAGGAACTGGCTTCCTCGAGTTGCAGATTTGCATGTGTTCCAGATGCCCATAACACCTCTGGGAGGTATTCTACCCATTTGCCTTTAAGATCTTCTAATTTGGCCTTCAGTGCCGCTTTAAGAGTTCGATGGTATCAAATGGGCCCATTAGACCGTGGATGAGTCGACGAGTAGTGGGCTTCGATCCCGAGCTCTAAGACAAAATCCTCAACTGATTGTCAATCGCTTTCCCATTATCGGGACACCAGGCCCTCGGGATACCAAATCGTGATATTATGGTGCGCCAAACGGTTGCGCACCTTTTGTTCCGCGAGACAGCCAAGGGCCTGACTTCGCCCATTTGGTGAAGTAATCCACTACTACGACGACGAATTTGCATTGGCCATTTCCAATGGGAAGAGGTCCCAATATGTCTAGCCCCCATCAATAAAAGGTCAAGGGCTCAGATCAAGTCACGGGCCAGATGGGAGGTGAGAGATTCGGCATGCCTCGACAAACTTGCATTTCGACCAGTCTGGCCGCATCTCCGAGCATCAAGGGCTAGTAAGATCCCTGCCTTAAGGCTTTTCCGCCAACGCCCGAGCGCTCCGATGTGATTTCCAGATACACCTTATGCACTTCTCAAGAGACATAGTCAAGGTCTTCCCTGCGATGCACTTAAGGACGGGGTGTGAAAACCTCGCTTGTAAAGGCTTCCCTTATTAATAGTAAACTGGGCCGACTCGTCCTGCTTTCTGTGGCTTCCTCGTCATCAAGCAAATCCTGCCCATTAAATAGTCCCAAATGGGGTCCATCCATCCAAATTTCTACCGACATGATAGGAGACTTCGCCATGTAGATTCATGTAGGGCCTCTACAAGGTGCTCGACATGCTTCCGCTTGAGATCTTCTGAGGATGCTCGCGCTTTAAGTGGCATCCGCCTGGGTTCTCTCGCTCTAGGTATGTAGTCCGACCGAACTAAGACGAACTTCCTCAAGAATTCCCTACCTTTGAGGTATAGGATCATTTTTTCACCTTTGGCCTCGTAGGTGTCTTCTATTTGCTTTACTATCAACCTGGAGTCGCCGTGATACCCTGGGTTCAGTCAACTTCCATCAATGGGCGAGGTTGAGAATGTTACACTCCGCCTCATACCGCTTCGCCAGAAGGCTCGGAACCCAAATCTGAGTGCATACTCGATATCTATTCCTTCTGGGGAGGTCAGAATTAGCCCAACACCGCTCCCTTGAGCATCAAGGCCCGTCTACGAACAACTTCCAAAACGGGAGGCCCGTGTCGTCGCGATCCCTGCAGCTCCGTCAGGAACTCCTAAGACAAAATCGCAAGACCTTGCCCTTTTATTGCAGTTTTTGGTTTATATTTGATGTCGAACTCGCTCAACTCTAAGGCTCACTTCATCAATCTTCCCGAGGTCTCTGGTTTGTGTAGCACTTATTCATTGGGTATTTGGTCGATCTCCCAATGGTGTTGAGCTTCAGCAGGGCGGAGCTTTAAGTCATGCGTTACTAATGTGGATTAGTTTCTCCATTTTTTGATACCTCCTCAAGCCTCAGTTCGCTACAATAGTAGACTGGATGTCGTACTCGGTTCTTTTTGTCTTTGATAAGGATACGCTGGGTCGAGAAATCAAACCGCTGCATGGTGCAAGGAGCTCCCTTCGCAGGCTCACCGTAATCGGGAGAGCTCAGATAAGTTTTCAGTGCTGCAAATGCTTCTTCGCAATGTGTATCCTATTGAAAAGCTTTCTTTAGAACCTGGAAGAAGGGCTGACATTTATCGCTAGCCTTGGACACAAATCTGCTTAACAAGACTATTCTTCTGGTTAGACGTTGGACTTCTTTTATGTTTGACGGTGGCGGTATGTCGAAAGCACAACTTTATCTTAGTGTTCAGATTCGCCACCTCTCGTTGTTGACTATAAACCTAAGAATTTTCCTACTGAGACGCCTAAAGCGATTTAGTCGATTCAACTTCATGTTGTACCTCTCGTGATCCGACGCTTCCTGGATGCATGAGTTATGTGGAGCTCCTACCGGGTTGATTTCACCAACATATCATCTATATATACCTCCATGGATGCCCCTATTTGCTTTTGGAACATCCTATTCACCAACCTCTGGTAGGTAGCTCCTTCGTTCTTTAGCCCAAAGGGCATTACTCGATAACAATAGGTCCCTTGCCCTGTAACGAATGAGGCTTCCTCGTCGCTTCCGGATCCAGCCGACCGTCAGAATGAGAAAGCATCCATGAAACCGAGGAGTTCCCGGCCTACCGTGGCATCTAAGCAATGAGGTCGATCCGCGCGGGCGTAGGGAAACTATCTTTTGGGCATGCTCTGTTGATGTCAGTGAAGTTGATGCAGAGTCGCCACTTGCCATTCGCTTTTTTGACGAGTACGACGTTGGCCAACCATTCAGGATACTCGACTTCTCGGATTCTGGAGGAGCTTGCCGACCTCCTCATTTATCGTTTTTTGTCTTTCTGGAGCGAAACTCCTTCTTTTTTGCTTGACTGGCTTGAAGGATGGACTGACGTTTAGTCTGTGAGTGATTATTACGGGGTTAATCCCTCCCATGTCCTCTTGCTTCCACGCGAAGACATCCTCGTCTGCGAAGTGAATAAGGCGAGATGTCCGAGGTCTTCGCTAGCCCGGAGCCAAGGTAAAGTAGGTGTTCGTGGTTATCATCCAACTGCATAGGCTCCAGCTCTTCCGAGGGCTCAGATCGGGTATTTACCTCGTCGCGCATGTTGAGCTCGCCCATGTATATGTTGTCGATCGCTTTGTCGCGATGCCGAGTAGCACTCGCCACGCATCGGGTCTCCCCGCTTTGTATTCCGCTGATACCATCAGCCATCGAAGATTAGCTTTGTTTGTAAAGAACCGCCGTTCCTTGGCTGCATCGCGCCAACCGATGACGCTTTTTCAACCCGGAACTGCTGTAGCCGTAGTGGATCACGAAGTCTGAATCCCGAATCCGCGCCTGGCCGTTCGCCGCTCGAACGCTGACCCTTTGCAAAACAAAAAGAAGCAGGATCGGTGGGGCTTTTCGATTGTCCATCCTATCGGGCCTTGGGCGACCAACCGCGCTCCCGCTTTTAAATCCGTACAAGGGCTCCTGCTTACCGGGCTTATTTTTTTCTTGACTTACGAAGGCCCGCGCGCCTATTTTCAAACCCTATCAAATATAATATTTATGTTTTTTTTTAGCTTTCAAGCTTCTTTAATATTTTTTATTAATGAATGAATCTTGTTTTATGGTAATACGGTGATAATTAAATGGAAATATATATCTAAGATTCAAGATTTCGTTACTTCATGGTTCCAAAAAAAGATTTTGTTACTTTAGTATATGTATTTCTTAAAATTCCTTTTTTAAATATGTATATGTATTTAGTAAAGAAATTAAGCTCTCTCTCTCTCTCTCTCTCTCTCTATATATATATATATATATATATATATATATATATATATATAGTTTTTTTAAATAATTGTGAAGAACTGCAAAAATCATTATTTGCTCAAATTTTTTGGAAATCAGGTTCATGTTCTCTACCAAATTTGAAACTTGTTTTAATAATAAAAGTTGAGACAATTATTTTTTTATACGCATAAAATCTAAACTCATTCATTTTTTTTTTTATCTCAAATAAATAAAAATAATTTATTTTTCATCTTTTTTTGTAAACAAGGAATGATAGAAAATATATATATTTTTTATATATATAATAAATAAAATATATATATTTTTAAGATAAACATGTTGATCATAAATTCTGTGAAACTCTGCACTTGAAAAATATATAGATATTTTTAAAAATTTTCCAATGTTAGAAAATAAAAACACTCTGATTTTGACTTATTTTACTAAAACAAAAGAATATTTATGTTTGATTCCAACTTTGGTGGAGGATTAATTTTTTTTTTATTTCTAATAAATAAAATGAAAATATTGAGTAAATAATTAAATGATTGGGATATTTGACATTGGTGAATTATTTTCTTAAATAAAATTGGATAAGCTCTTTTACATGAAATTTAGCCTTAAAAGTAAATAGTAAATCTAGAACCTCTTTCATAAATCAAAGCATAAATATTTTTTTTCTTCTTTCCTTTTCAGTTTTAATAAAAAGAATATTTTTAAAGTGAAGTCATTAGAAATCTTATTTTTATAAATCTTTATTTGGATATGAAAGTCAACTTTGTCCCAAAAATAAATTTCCAGAATTAAAATAGTTTTCATTAAATAAAGTTGGTCATTTTCTTCAAATAATTTATATTTAAAAATATTTTAGGAACCTTTTCATGTATTGAAATAAACAATAATAATTATAATTTGAAGAAGAAAAAAAAGTATTTTTACCATTTTCTTATTAGAACATTAATTTTGTTAAAAATAATATTTTCTAAACATTTTGAAAGTTCAATATGATTAAGCAACCTAACCAAGAGGGGGGTGAATTGGTTTTCAAAAACTTTTTACATAACTACAATAAATCTTTAATTTAAATGCAATAATAACACTAGATTAAAGAGATAAGGATAGAGAAAGCAAAACCAAGATTTATAGCAGTTCGGCACAACCTTACCTATGTCCACTTCTTCTCAACCTTCAACAGGTAACGGTTCCACTCGTGGCAAGCTCCAACCTGAGCTTCTTTCTTTACACTTAGATTATGGCTTCAATGGGTTCTTCACAATTCTTTCAAGCTATACATATCAGCTTCTACTTGGGCTACTAAATTTATGACATTTTCCTCAAGTTCTCAAGATATTCCAACATGTAATAAGCTTTGATAATACAAAATATACTTTACAATATGCACATGTAATGAATGCTCTCACAATCTTAGTTTGAGAATTTATTCACAAAAGAAATGATGTTTGAGATAATATACAATAAGTCTCATATACAATAACCATCAGGAAATTTCAATTTTGTTAACCAATCAAACGAATTTTCTGTAAATTTTTATTGTTCAGTGGTGTAGCAAGCCTTAGGGTATTTGCCCGTTGAAGATAATCACTGCTCTCGCCTCTAACAATAGGTGGTATTGAGTTCTTGCCTTTGACTTACAGTGTCTTTGTTTTACCATGTATATTCAACACTCAGATAAACAAGTTGTCGAACACATTCTTCTCAATGCATGACATCAAGGTTGTGTCGAATTAGATTAGAGTCTAATATGGTAAATCCCAATAATATGTCATGCTTTCTCTCCACCATATGATTGACTAATCCTCTATTAATGTCATAAGCATCACTTCGTCACCTCTTCAAACCATAGATGATCAATTGCGCTTAGTATATCCCGAACTCGACGGACCGGGAGGAGCCTAATCGTCACAATTTGTTTTTTAGAAATGCACTCTATTACTGCCTAAATGGATGATCAAGTTCCAAGAACTTCCTATGATTGTTAAACCAGATCAAGCCGACCGCTTCCTATTTAGTCCAAGAATATGAGTCCTCCATACAATAAGGACAAGCCAACCGCCATGTCATGATTCATCCGTGATAACATTGAATACGCAGGAAAGTCGCTAATAGTCCACATCAATGTTGCTCGCAACTTAAAATTTTGATTTCGAGAAATGTCAAATGCTTCAACCCCGTAATCCCATAATAGATTCAATTCATGTATCAGTGGTTGTAAGTACACATCTAACTTGTCTTTAGGATTCCGAGGTCCTGGAACAAGAATAGTTAAGAACATGGATGTATCCTTCATACATAACCATGGAGGTAGATTATACACAATCACAATAACATGCCAACATGAGTATTGTTGCCCAGATTGGCCAAAAGGTTGAAACCCATCTATGCAAAGGTCGAGCCTTACATTTCTAATTTCTATTGCAAAATCAGGGTGAACATCGTAGAAGTGCTTCCAAGCAATAGAATTGGAAGGATGTTGCATTACATCATCCTCGACCACATGTTCTGCATGCCACCTTATTTCATTAGCAGTGGCTTTAGATGAATATAATCTGAGAAGCCGATCCTTCAAAGGAAAGTAATACATTTTCAAGGGCACGCCGCTTTTCTCCTTTCCATCGCTGTTATGTCGTTTTCTTGAAACGTGGATGGTCATAGAACCTACATAGAGTCTTGTTCAAATCGTCCCCCCAATAAATCATGCATCCGCTAGGACAACAATGTATCTTCTCGACCGGGGTAAACTAAGCTCGAACCATACGCTGTTTCCATAAAAGCCGCACAAGATTTTTTTGGGCACAACCTCCTCTTTCATTATTAGTTTAGAAATTGCATCAAATGCACGTCGCATGTGATGGTGCTCACTTTGATATTCAGCATTTAGCCACTACCGATAACCGTGGAATGATTTTCACACCCCGACACACAAATCTGATTATCGCGTAATCAAGCATATCATAAAATTGTTGGGCCGTTGGATTAGGATTCTCCTCATATTTATAATTTTGATTGAAGGAATCACCAGTAACATCTACAACCATTGTATGATAATCATTCATTGGATTAGAAGGACCGGCATAATCCATACAATGATGCTCATATATCACTTCATCTGTTTTCCCATGCCTATTCCACACAAAATATTCTAGTTTGAAACCATATCTCAGAAGATGGTATTTCACTGTCTCCATATCAAGAAACTGGCGATTTTGACACTTGGATCTCCAACATGGACACTTCATTTTTTCCCCGTCCATCCATTCTGAATGAGCACAAGCAAATTCCAAAATTTATCAACCCTGTAAACAACTTCCTGGATTAAGAAAGCCATCAACAACCTTTGGTACATCCGCTTTCTATTCTCACTTATGATTTAGTAATGTAGGAACAAGTACGCTAGGGGTGTAATCGAAGCCGAGTCGTAGCCGAGTCAAGCTTCGATATAAAGCCAAACTCGAATCGAGATCGCAATCCATAAGACAACAACAATAAACATAAAAAAGTATATAAAAATTAAAAGATTTTCATAAGAATACAATCTTTGAACTTTAATATCATAACATAAATATTCAATATCACGTGACACAAAGCACCATTTAAGAATGAGATAATAATAACTTTCGTTTATGTTAACTATATGTTAACTTTAGCATTGACAATAAATATGTATCGACAACAAAAATTCTTCTATAATCGAACCTAAATATGGCTAAGCAAAATGAGGAGACATGGTATATCCCACAATCTATGTATATAGTATTTTTATAGTTTATATTTCAAATAAAACTTCTAACTAGTCCCTTGAGTTTGTACTTTGAAAAATAAATAAACTCATTTCTCAATACAAAGAACAATGTAGAAAGTATATAGCATTTTATTTGGCAAATATCACTTTTTTTTTTTAATTTTCCTTTAGAACATGGGATAATGTTTACTTGACGTAGGTGTTTCATGTTTGGATGAAATGAGCAGTTAGATATTCACTAATTCACTAATGTAATCTTTCAGAACCATGAGGATCCATGGGGCCATTATGGGATCAATTAATCCAGGCCAATAAGCAAACAAGTGGTCTGATGTTCATCTTATCTACAAAAACAATCGTTGTCCGCACCTACACCAATGAACAATAGCTGTCTTATTTGTGATCTACAAAAAGAAAAAAAAAACGTACGAGAAATTTGGAGAACACTCTTGCAGAACACTTGAAATTGGGATTGGGTATTTGAAATCTGGAATTTGGAGAAACAAAGCAATGGAGGGAATACAACATAGAACTCAGATGGCAATGGCATCAACATTCACCTCGCGATAAAGGAGAAGGTCCAATCATTCTCTTCCTCCATGGCTTCCCCGAGTTTTGGTACTCCTGGTGCCACCAGATCCATGCCCTCGCCTCTCTCGGCTATCGAGCCGTGGCTCCCAACCTCCGAGGCTATGGGGACTCCGAAGCTCCCATCGGCGTCAATAGCTACACTTACTTTACCGTCTTCAGCGTCATTATCGGAGTGCTAGATGCCATCGACGTCGATAAGATGTTCGTGGTGGGCCACGATTGGGGAGCCTTGATTTCTTGGAATCTATGCTTGTTTCACCCTGATAGAGTGACATGTCCCTAGCTAGTACTGGATTAAAATCCTAAAAGCCTAATTTTGAAAACAAAATTGATATTTCCTCCAATAAAAATGAAACCATGGTTTTGTTTGGCTTCAGCAAACATTGTGGAAACTAAGACTCGAATAAGATTTTCCATGGTTTCTTAGTAGCCAATATGCATCATATTAAGTATAAAACACATTAGAAGAAATCAATAACCAAAAAAAGAAACGAAAAATCCTAAACACATCAATCAACTTCCATAATTTCCAGAAAAAATCGAACTTGAATTGGTAGATAAATCAAAAGCCAAAAGGCACTAGCAAAGAGATAATTCAAAAGGGAAAGACTGACTTCTAGATAGTTGTTTCAATGTACCTTGTGACTTGGTGATGATGATGATATCGTCGTGGATTGGAGCTCACCGGAGAATCTGTATGAGGATGGAGGCTTTTCAGGGATTTAAGGTTTTAGTTTCGGTGATGGAAGACATAGGCGAGTGGAAATTGGCCAAAATGGGGTAATACAATGGGCCTAGGCCTAACTGGGAAACAAGAATAAAATGGGCTTTAGCCCGTTTAAACTTGGGCAAGTCTCCATATCACACAAAGGGCACGTGACGTGTAGGTCCGAACTTATCGCCGTGACATGGACACCTAAGTGGTATTCTTATAATAAGTTGAAGATGTCACCTTGAAGCAGTGTCAAGGTTTGTTTTTTTAAGAATGGTCATTGTGTCTACTCTTAAAACGCTGTAGAGAATTTTAAAAATATTTTATAAACGTTTAAAAACTATTCTTATTCACTATTATTAATGTAATATTTAAAAATATTTCTATTTACTTAAATTAAAATTGTGAAACCCCAAGAAAATCTAATTTTCTGAAAAATGGTAAAATGGTAATTTCGGTCAAAACTGAATTTTCTAGATTCGATGATGAAACGACTTCACTGTTGAATCGCTCAAATTTAGCTACCACGTCGACTTCGGCCGAAGTTCGAGACAATCGAAATTTGTGCCACAGGATAACGAAACAGAATACGACACTTGCATATTTTTTGAGTGACTCACAGCTATGCCACGTGTCGTGCAGGTGAACGAAATAACTTGAGCTCTTCAAGTGGGGCCCATGGTGACATGCGACATCTCTTAATCAAGGAAAATCCAAAGTCATGATTAAATCTGACAGTGAATCCTATCAACCAATGACACCGACATATGTGCAAATGAGGGGAACAAAAGAAGAGCTTTCTTCTCCATTTTATAGCCGGATCCGACAAATGGAGAGGGGAGCAAAGTGTGATTTTGAAACAATGCAGGGTTTTGTATATAACGCACCCCTTCTAGATTTCCCATTGAACCGCTTGTCATGGCTTCAAGCCAAGAAGCAAAGTTATTCTTACTGCGCAAGGGCTACAGAGTAATCGTTTTGTGGAGTTTCGGACAACTTCAGAGGTAGGGTCTTCTCCTACCTGTTATTTTCAGTTTTAAGAGCCTGTAAATGGTTCGGAGGTTTGAGGCCGTGAATGGTCAGTTGGCCTGCTCCAAAAAACTCGACCAACTGTTAGGAATTTGACCTATTGCGCCCCTGGACCGGGATTACGGATTGGTCCATGTGTTATAATTTATGCAATAAATTATGGCTCGGTGTTGTCAATGAGCTAAGATGATTTCGTTCCACAAAGTGGAACCGATACTGTGTGAGAGGTCTTACCTATTGTGTACTTCATCGTCGCTGGGACCAAAATCAAATTCCGATTTGCATTGAATGGACCAAAATGTCCATGTGTTAATTGCATGAAATTTCATTGAAATGAATGGGCTTGAATTGTGTGAAAGAAATTACAATGCATGAAAATTAAATGTGTTAACATGAGTGTTTGAACTATATAAAATATAATCAGGTATATTTACTGAATAAGTCGGATTGGCCGGACAACTCAAGCTGAGCTAATTTTGATATTAGATAAATAATTAAATAACATGTGATTATTATGTGAATTTGTTAATATATGCATGATTGAGATATATTAGCATGAGTTGCATGAAAATGACAGAATGCATTTAATATGCACCGGGGCAACCTAGAAAAAATTAGATGTGAGTGCATGACATGAAATAGTTAAAAATGGAAATGATTGTGTTTAATTTCAAGGGAAGATTTTCAAGAATTGCCTTGGAGAGTTGTCCAACAATTACTTCGGAGGCTTCCACCCATGAATAATTCGAAAATTGATCCAAACAATCAATGAGGGTAGTCCAATATATTTATTCAAATCCCAGATAGGTTTTCAAGAACAAAATCTTGCTCAAACCAATGCTTTTCACATTTGGCTTAGTGCATGCTTCGGTGGAGTCGTTGAGGACTCGAGAAGGAGAAAGTATCGCCATTTCATCCATATCACGTATATTCAAGATCATGTATTTGCCGGAACACGCTTCAGGTTGAATCACGCGATGCACTTAAAGTGAGAGTAACCCATGTATGAGATTATCACTACCGGCACGCTCACCCCGCCGGCGGAATATTATTTCGTACGCGGAGCGCTCGGTAATATCATGCTCATTAGGAGGCCTCGAGTAAAGAGTTTGATTGTGGCTTTGATATGAAATTTCTGTAAACATGCAATTTATAATTGTTATGTTGTAATAAGAGTGATGTAAGAACTCTTGAAACTATGGTAAAATATAGTTGATGTATATTTTTGTAAGTATGAACGTATGGGTCAATGTACATTTATCATGTACGAGTCTCGCGACACGAGACATAGGTTCCTCGCTGGCCGACGGGCTGTCAACGGACTCTGATCTGGGGGCGCTACAAAAATTGACATAAGTCATTAAATCATATGTTAACAAATGCCCTTTCAGAGTAGTGTTTCTTTGTCATCAAGTATAGAATAAAAAATGTCATCAGTCTCCTGCTTAAATCGCTTGTCTCGACCTCGAGCCCTAGAATGCAGATGGGGCTACATGAAGCAGCTTTACCGCTCAGAGTCCCTCTTGGCTCATATGAGGCTTAGTCTAGACAGAGATAACTTTAAAGCGCTTCCTGAGCGTACATGCTCACTCAAGACACCGTCTAATAAAAAAAGAAAGTTTTAATTGCAGATTAAAATTAGAATTATATACAGTCATAATTATTACTTCTTCTTAATATAGGTGGGTGGTTATTTTGCACTTATAATAGTTACTTAGTAGGTAAATTAGATTTATACTATATGTACTCATTATTACTCTTATTTAATTACATTAAGACATCAAAATATATATTGGCAATACATTGACTTATAAAATCAATACTAATAAACTACGATTTTATTCGTTGATATTAGTGAGTGAATTAAAAAATCATTTACTAAAATTTATTTATTTGTTATTTATTTTTAAAGCTAATCACTTTTTATTAAAATTTCAGAAGGAGATAAATGCACTACGACAAGTGGAAGACGAACAGTGACCACAGGTAGTGTGGTCACGATTTAAGTTTCTTCTCTCGTCTGTTATTTAATTAATTACGTTTATGGTCACTATTTACCAACCACAGTTATATGTGTGTCTCCGACTAAATGACTACGCACACCTATACTAATTACGACCATTATGTTTATTACTACTATTTCACCAACTATAGTTATGCTGGCCGCTTAACCTCGCTGATTGAGCAAACAATGTGGTCACTAGCTAGTGACCACTATAGTGTCTCAAATTCTTCGCTAATTTTTCCGACCAATTAACCGGTGGTCACCGAATGCGGTCACCCAATGGCGCTCCACGCTGGCCAGAATTTTAACGATCTTATGTTTGGTCTTCAGTATGCATAAATAGTCGATCATTACAATCTCTAGATCACTTTTTACACACACTCATGGCCTCAAATTTGCTATTTTTTTGCAAGATTTCGACGCTTGGACAGCCAGAATTCTATCAACGTGCCAAATGAAAAATAAAATTGCAAGGTGGTAGTCAATAGTCTAGGAAGGACAAGCAGACATGAGCAAGATAAAGTCTTGTATTCAGTTAGTTTTTTCATCACAATTGATGTTTTGATTGCTTGTAGGCCCATGATTTCTCACCTCTTTCGAGATTTTCCACCTTAAATCTTAGTGTCATTGCTTTATTCTATTCCTCTTCTCTAGCTAATTTGCTTATGTTTATTTTGGATTAAGAAGGTTACATTGTTTTAAATAGAAGCTAATTAGAGAGATATTTGAATTGAAATTTGCTTAATTAATGTTTGAGATGGTTTTTGAAACAACTTTAGTTTGATTTAGGAAGTAAACGTATTTGGATTTCTGGTTTTAAATATTTGAAAGTTGATGTAAACTCTAATTGGGAAGTGGTATTACATTTTCATTTTCATATGAATTACCTTGATATATATATATATATATATATATATATATATATATATATACTTGTTCGGCGAGTGTTGATTATCATTCATTCATTCTGTGTGATCTATAACATTAATTGTGAGTATCGACTTCTTGACACCGATAATTTTCTAATTTACAAAAAAGGGCTTCAAGTTAAGAAATTGCCAAAAAAACCCTAAGAAAGTTGGATAGATGGATTGAACATGGATACGTAGAATGATGGTGATATGCTTTTTGTTCCTTAGCCACTTCACTATCTAGAGGATAGCAATTGTTTTAATAAGCCCATGTGAAGATGTATGGAGTGTCATTGTTAGATATTTACCTTACATAGAGACAAAGTAAGGATTGATGAAATTTTGTAAGGATATTTAAGGTATGGTGTTTTTGGGGTTTTTATACACAATTTCATTACCTTAATTATGTTATATTTAAGGTAGCTAACGTAGAGAGATTGTGTAGGCAATTGAGAGAGTGTGAGACTTGCATGGATTAAATTTGAACCCAAAAAAGCATGAGACATTAGTGATTTGCTTGTGATTTCCTTTTTTCGACAATCTATGATGATTACATGTAGACATATCTCTAATCACATTTAAGGGTAAACTATTATAAATCTTTGCGTTAATCTTATGCTTTCATTATTTTTTATAATTATTTATTGTCACTTTCAAGAATAAGATTAGGATGTCTCAATAAAAATATTTCTCAACAAAAAGTATTGTTATATATATATATATATATATATATATATATATATATATATATATATATATATATATATATATATATGTATGTATGTATGTATGTATAAAAGTATATGGTTGTGAGATATTTTATATATTTAAACGAAATACTATGTTTCCAACAGCATAAGCATTGAAAATAGCCTCAAGAAGCTGCATTTTCTGAAACATTTTGGTTCTATTTGGAATTCAGAAAACACTAAAGAAAGAAAAGAGGTAGGAAAAATGGAAGAAAATTAAAGAAAATTTGAAAAAAAAAGTTTCAACTTAATAAATTAATTCTATATATTTATTCAAATCTATTTTATTTGTGTCTCTTTATTATATAAAGATTATAAAAATTTTAAAATATGTAAAAAAAATTATTATATTTTATTTTCTTTTATATTTTTTATTATGAAATCAAACATGAAAAAATTCTATTGTATTTTTTTTCCTTTCCATAGGGCCTCAAACGGAGACTATGAATACCTTTTTATTTTTCGACATCAATCATTTTCCAAATTGCAAAGGAGGGACCCATTGACAAGCTGCCAAGAAACTTAAGAAGGATGGAAAGATGGACCAGACATTGACGGACAATGAAAGGATGTGATACGTATTTTCATTCTTTTTCTGCTTCATTGTCTAGACTCTAGAGGTACTAGCAAGTCTTCTAATAAGTCCAACCATGCAAACATTCACCTAATGGGTCACACGTTTGGAATTCCAAAAGTATTTGAGAAAGAAAAAATTAATTTTATATATTTATTTAAATTTATTTTATTTGTTTTTCTCTATTATATAAGAATTATGAAATTTAAAAATATGAAAAATTTTATAGAATTTTGATTATATTTTATTTTCTTTTATATTTCTCGTGATGAAATCAAACATGAAAAATAATTTTTCATAGTATTTTTTTCATTTCTTGACAGTTTCAAACCGAGCCTATGAATATCTTTTTATTTTTCGAATCAATCATTTTCCAAATTGCAAAGGAGGGACCCCATTGAGAAGCTGCCAAGAAACCTAAGAAGGATGGAAAGATGGACCAGACACGGACGGACAATGTAAGGATGTGATACGTATTTTCATTCTTTTCCTGTCGACCAGAAGTAGCAAGTCTGCTAATAAGTTCAACCATTGCAAGCATTGACCTAGTGGGTCGATTTGGAACCCGAAAAGTATTTGGGAAGGAAAAAATTCTGGTTAAAACATTTTTTTATTTTTATTTGATTTGAAGGTGAAAAATATAAAAAGAAAAAACAAATATAATTAAAATTCCTCAAAATCTTACATATTTTTAAAATTTATAGCCCTTATATAATATGTTAAAACAACAAAGCTGAAGCCATTAAAATATATAATTAATTTATTAATTTTAAATTTATTTTCTATTTAAAAAAATGTTTAAACATATTTTTTATTTTCCTTCAAAATTTCCACTTCTCCTCCTTTTTTTTTCCCTTTACATTTTCTTTTCTTAAAACTTTCTAGGTTCCAAACGGAGCCTTACACTATGTTTGGTTCCTGAAAATTGCTAAGGAAAATACAAGAAAAAAAAAATACGAAGGAAAAATGGATAGAAAGACAAAAATGTAGAAAAATAAAAATAAAGTTAAATCTCAGCGTCTGCTGGGATTAATATTAGTACTATAGTACGAGTGCTTCTGATGATGATGAACCTGCCAGCAGCTGCTGAAGATTTGGAACATCTAAATAATATCTTGTTAAATTAAGGTTATTAATTTGTTGTAGCCCTCTTATTGTAGAGGATGTTTCCCCCTTGCTTTTAGTCTTGTTTTCATTTCTAATTGTTGTAGCCCACTTATGTTGTTGTAGAGGATGTTTCCCTCTTGCTTTTTAGTCTTGTTTTCATTTCTAATTGTTGTAGCCCACTTATGTTGTTTTCATTCACATACCCACACACCCACACGTGGAGAGTCATCAAATAAATCAAATAAAGTTAAAATCAACAAATAGAGAAAATCAGAAAGAAATGACTTAACCCAAACCTTTAAGAAACCACCTAAAATTCAAAGCTGACTCAATTTAATATGAATATTATGTTTTTTAACATAATTTATTTAACCCAATAAACTTCATGTGTTCCGGTATCATTTTGTAAAAATTGCTTCAGGCCTTCATTGCCTCAATCATGTGACAATTGAGGTTTGCCTATGACTTAATTAGTTTGGAAGTGAAGTGGTTGAACACTATAGATTGAATTTAAGTTATAAAACTGTCACACGTACAACTAAAAACTAGACCGGAGTTATTGCATGTCGATATCGTTTAGGAACCACTACACCAACCTACTCAATCTCATAATAAATGACACTAAGGAATTCTAAAATTCTTTTTAACTCGTATTTTATTAAATTTACAATAAGGATACAAAAGTCGTCTAAGGGCTCTTACAAACTCTCAAGATGCTCACTTATGCACATATCTAAGAGCATCTTTAATCATTCTCCATATATAAGGATTTTTAACCAAAAATAATGCTTAAACTATTCTCTATTCAGATATCTAAATATTGTAAGATGCTATCACAGACATCTTCATATATAAAGATTCATCAGATAATTCGTTTTTATAATAATAAAAAGTGAAAATATGAACAGTAAAATACCATTATCTCATTTTCATAATATTTGAGGATATGAATAGGAATCTAAAGATGAATTAAGTTTTAACCTATTTTTTGCTAAAAAAGAAAAGTTTAACCTATTTTTTATTTTCTATCAAATTTTATTTCCTTTCATTTTTTCCCTTGTTTTTCCTTTCCATTTTCTTTCCTCGTAACTTTTTGGGTTTCAAACGGAGCCTTATGTTATGTTTGGTTCCCAAAAATTGTTAAAGAAAGAAAATATGGATGGAAATAAAAAATAAAGGAAAATCAAAATAGAGTTAAATCTCATATTATTTTGACTTACTCCTTCAAAGAAAAATTATATATTTTAACAAAAACTAAATAATTTAAGAATTTATAAGTTTCTAAATAATTTTATTTTCTTTCAAAAAAAAGAAAAAAAGAATTACTAGACAACCAAAGAAAATCATTTTTCTTAATATATATTTTTTTTCTTAGTATTTTTCGATAACCAAACACTTTTTAGAAACCAAACACAACCTAAATAAAACCAGAATCGCAACAAAAAAAGATAAAGAAGATAAACATATAAATTTAGGTGAAACCATAAACAAAGAAGAAAAAACAGGGTGGAAACTTTTCCAAATATGACAAAAATTCAGATTACCTAACTCCAAAAATATTTTTACAGTTAAACGTTTTAATTATAATATAATAAACTGTTTCATTAGAACTCGAACTCGGAACTTCTCCTCTCCTTATATCTTGTCGCACTCTACGACACCAGCTACGCATGATGTGCAACTCTAACATATTTAATAACAGTAAAATCCGTCCAACTCAATAATTCCCTCGTGTTTACTGGTAGAGATAGCTGCAGTCCCTGCCTTCCTTCCAATTCATATCTTCAACTTTACCTCTTTCTTCCATCCGTTCAATCGCCATGGAAGAACAAGAACAAAAGGTTGATGAAATGAGAAGGATAGTGGAAAAGCAGGAGGAGCGCATCCAGAATCTTCAATCAAACGCATTCAAGCTTGCAAATTTTTACTTTGTGTTCCAAGGAGTCGTCCTAACCGCAATTTCAGCTTCCATGATATCTCTCACTTGCTCCCAACGCTGGTTCCCTTTACACTCTCCTTCTAGCGGGAATGATTAATCTGGTTGCCATGTTCAGGATAGACTCAAGAAGCAAAAACTTGTCTCAGCAATAGATCGGTAACACTTAGAATATCAATATGCGCTTCAAACCTTGCACCGTCTGAGAGAAGCTCCGGCGTCCGGGCCTTCGACTGCGACTTCGAATTCATTGGAGCAGAACAGGGATGTATTTAGAGAAGCCAAGCACTGGCTTGCTTTTCTCATATGCATCAGTGTCTTTGTTGCATTTTTCTGTGTAACTTTATTTGGTTGCTGGAAGATTCCGTGCCTAAGAGATGAGTGTGGAAATCTCCCTGATAATGAAAATTGCATCAATTTATGTGATGGGGCAAAATGCATTAGCGTCTGCAGGGACTATTAGTACTAGTACTAGTGCTTCTGATGATGATGAACCTACCAGCAGCTGCTGAAGATTTGGAACATCTAAATAATATCTTGTTAAATTAAGGTTATTAATTTGTTGCAGCCCACTTATGTTGTTATAGAGGATGTTTCCCTCTTAATTTTAGTCTTGTTTTCATTTCTAATTGTTAAAATTGAGTGATCCCAATTCTATTTTATTAAACTACCAACTCACCTATTTTGTTCAAGCTTTAACACACTTCCTCACATGCACTCACATACCCACATGTGAAGAGTCAAATAAACCAAATAGAGTTCAAATCAACAAATAGGGAAAAAATTATAAAGAGATGACTCGAACCCAAAACCTCTTAATAAACCACCTAAAAATTCAAGTTTTTCGAATTTGAATTTAATATGAATATCATGTTTTTTAACATATTTTATTTAACCCAAGAAACTTCATGTGTTTGGGTATCATTTTGTAAAAATTGCTTTAGGCCTTCATTGCCTCAATCATGTGACAATTGAGGTTTGCCTATGATTAATTAGTTTGGAAGTGAAGTGGTTGAACACTATAGATTGAATTTAAGTTATATAACCTGTCATTAATAATCTAAAATCCATGAGTAGGCATCTCCAAAAAGCCCAGTTTCAAGGCAGCCCGGCTCGCCCTGGCCTCGCCCGACGGCCAAAAGCTCTACCAACCCCGAGAGCCCAAGCCCGCCCGAGCTCGCAAAGGGCAGCCGTGCCGCTGGCTTCATTTCAGCTCCGGCCGTACCGGTACGCCCGACCACAGGCCTTTGGCCCGCCCCGTAAGCCCGCCCAAGCTCCGGGCCCGTAGGCTCCGCCCAAAAGTTCTCGTCCGTATACCGCCCGTAGTTTCACCTAAAGCGCCCTCTCCTCGCCGGTGGGCCTGCAAGGCAGCCCCCGCTGGTGCCGCCTGGGCTCACCCATGTTTCATCTATGGTTTCCACCCGGTAGTTCTCATCTATGTTCTCACCCGTAGTTCTCTTCGTCTATAGCCCACTTAAGTTCTCGCCCAAGTTCTTCAACCCTCACGTGCGCTTTTTATTTAAATTTTATTCAAAAGCTTAAATAAAAGAGTTCTTTTAAAAACAATTCAAAAATAAAAATACATCATTTTAAATTTTATTAATCAAATATAATTATATTTAAACGTATTTAAAAAATTTACATAATTACAAAAATAAGTACATCCCAACTAGGTTTCACTCACTTATTTGTCAATCATTCTCAGATTCTTTCAACCATGCTAGTGTCAAAATACAATATACATTTCTCCACAAAAGATTTTAATCATTATTTTCGCGACGTGAACTATCTCTGGATCCATCTCATGTCTTCGATATTTTTAAAGCTTCTTCAGATTACCCACTGGGCCTCAGCCTTTCTCGAACATGATCATGCAATAATGACCCTAGTGCGGTCAATAATACACACTATTAAAAATATTTCACAAGATCAAAATTTCCAAAAAACATTCCTGTAGGCATCCGTGAACGCCAATCACATAATCATTTAATACATCAACATCTACATCAATATTATTATTATATAATTGCATTAGCAATCATATCACTTTTATATTCAGAATATTTTGTAAAGCTTATGTTAGACTCCATCTAAATTCTGCATTGCCTAAACTTATATTTTTCTTTCATATTTACAATTTGCAACAATAAAATAATTCATGTTTTGCTTAGAACAATTAATATTATATCACGTGTATGCAATTTTTTACAATGTCTTTATCAGCATTTTAATCAATCTTTTACAATCAAATTTAAAATATATGCATGACGTAGTGAAATAATTTTATATGATCGTAACATTTCTTAAAATCTTTTTATAATCTTTGATTTCTTCACATCGTTATTTAGGCGTTATCCCAATGTTATTATGCAGATTCGTCTGCTTGCTCGAGCACTTAGGATATCTCTCGCTTAACTTTTCTGTACATTTTATTTGCAACGAACCGTCTCTGTCTGAAATGAGAGTCTCAATGAAAATGCGAATAGCATCAAATTAATTATAAATATAATAATAGTTTTTAACTTTCAAAATAATAGTTTTTATATACTTTTATAAGAAAATATTTTGTTGTAAAAATATAGACATACTATTATTTTGATTACCTATATTTTAAAATATTTATATATTAGCAAAATTAATATTTTAAAATGACTTTTCTTTTATTTTAAATTACTTTACAATTTGTGAAAAAAAATATTTCATATTATTAGGCTTAAGCTTGTCCAAAATTTTAAAATATTAAAACCCCCCTCTTCTAATTAATTTTTCTACATATTTGTATAATATTTTTTATTTTTTAGAATATATCAATTTTTCTTTAAAAAAATGAGAGGGATGGGAGGAGTAGCCGGCACTCGTTGGGGAAGGGAAGGAGGGGGGAGGAGGGGAGGAGGGAGGGGCAGGGAAGGGGCGCAGGGGCAGTGGGTGAAGGAGGAAGGGAGGGGGAGGGAGAGGGCGGGGGACGGGGCCGGCCGGGACCGGCATGGGCCGACGGGGAGCCCGACGGGGCCGGCGGGTTAAGCCCGGGTGTCCCCAGGCTCGTCGGCCCCGTCTTCGGCGTCGCCGTCATCCCAGCCGTCGGCGCCGTCAAAGCGTGGGCTGGCCAGCGAACAAAAAAAAATTGATTACAGCGACGTCAGTTGTGTCAGCGGGCTGTAAACGACGATAAAGCCATGAACTATTGATCGGCCGACCCGCGACCGTTGGAGATCACTAGACAGGAGTTATTGCATGTCTATATCGTTTAGGAACCCACTACAGAAACCTACTCAATCTCATAATAAATGACACTAACGAATTCTAAGATTCTTTTCAACTCAGTGTTTTATTAAATTTACAATATGGATACAAGAGTCGTGTAAAGGCTCTTACAAACTCTCAAGATGCTCACTTATCCACATATCTAAGAGCATCTTCGATCATTCTCCATCTCCATATATAAGGATTTTTAACCAAAATAATCTTGGCTGTAACCCCGTTTGCGTATCTAAATATGAAGATGTGAATAATCCATCTTTATATATAAAGATTCACTATTAACTCGTTTTTTTTATAATAATAAAAAGTGAAAATATGAACAGTAAAATACCATTATCTCATTTTCATAAATTTGAGGATATGAATAGTAATCTAAAGATGAATTTAGAGATCGTTGGTTGAAACTCTAAGTAAAAAAAAGTGGGCATTTCACTTTTAGAGATGCCAAAAGTGATGGGGCTTAAGAAGGGTGATATGCTTCACTGTTTACCCTTCTTAGAGCATCTCCAAATAAAGAAAAGAAGCTAATTTAAAAATAAAAATGGAGATTTAATTTGGATCGAAGAAGCTTTAAGAAGGGTGATGTTTTTTCTTTCTTTTTTGTTGAACACTATCAGATGTATAGCAAGTCTCCCAATAAGTCTAAACATGCATGCTAGCAGTCAGCCAATGCTCCACCATTCAATAATAACCATGGATACATCCAAGACTAATTAATTTGCCTTGTAGTACCTACTATTATTGACTAGTAGCAATTCGGAATCTTTTTATTCGAAAATATTTTTTAAATAGTGTTTTTGTTTTTTTTGAAACATTGCACAACTGCCTGCCTTCCAGTTCATATCTTCTTCCTTCAATCCACCATGGAAGAAATAAAAAATGTAAAAAAGGTCGAGGACATGAACAATATAGTTGAAAAGCAGGAGAAACGTATCCAGAGGCTTCAATCAAACGCTTTCGGGCTCGCAAATTTATACTTTGTGTTCCAAGGAGTCATATTAACTGCAATCTCCGGAGCTCCTACATCTTCCATCACCTGCTCCGACCACAGACGTCTCCTCTTAGCGCTGTCTTCATTTGCCGCCGCCGTGAATCTATTTGCCTTGTTCACCATAGCTCGCGTGTACACAAACGCTTTGTCCCAGCAACATCAGAACCGATTAGAACATCATGATGCTTTGACAAAACTGAATGGGCTCCGAAGCCAAAGCCGAAGCCAAAACCAAAGCCAAAGCCAAAGCCAAAGCCAGCCTGAGCCTGCCCCTCCTGGAAATTCATCACCTTCTGGAAATTCATCACTTCCCTCCAGGGATGGTATTAAGGATGCTAAGGTCTACTTTGTATTTGCTGTATGCATTCTTCTGTTTCTTGGTTTTGCTGGTGTAACTATAGCAGGTTGCTGGGTCATACCGTGCAGCAGAAAGGACGACTGCAGAAGGCTCTCTGAGATGGAAGAACATTGCATCAATCTTTGTGAAGGTTCCAAATGCATTAGAGTCTGCAGCCAATACTAGTAAGCAGTAGTTCTAAGGCTGAGGGAATCATGGTTCAAAGTCGTGATATCAATGATCGACTAGGACGGTCCCGAGACGTAACGGGTTGGGTGTTATAACATTCTGCCTGCCCCGCCCCGAATATAAAAAATACCATTTTATCCTTTATATATAAATATCGTCTTTCTTTCTAGTTTCTTATTTTATTGGTGTCGTCTTTCTCGTTAAGTAACATGAAAGCTCTTTTCTCCCTTTCGGGATAACCTCCAGCTCCCAAATCCCTCTCTTATGGTCCTTTAATGGCACTATTATTCTCATGTTTTCCTTCACGCATCTTATGAAAAATATATAATTCCGAAGGAAGATAGAGCTTGTGGGTGGGAAGATTGTTTTAGGTTGGTTATCTTCTCAGCGCATTTGTGCTCAGGGGGCTGTTTTCGCTACTACCGCCGCGGCTTCTGCCTCTTAGTGACCAGAGATTCAAGCTGCCTTCAAGGACAGCTCATCAGTATTCCAGTAGGAGCTTGTGAAGGCGAAACTGGAATCTCTTTTATTTTTTCTTTATTCTTCGGATTGGTTCGTTGGGATTCATGGAATTTATACCTTTTTGTCTTATCAATATGGTGATTAGCTTATTTGGATCTGTTTTGAATGATATTCATCTTGGCATTAACTCTCCCATACAGAGATTTTAGCTTTCAAAATTACTCGTCAGTTATCATAGTTTGAAGAAAATAAATGTATTTGATAGCTAATTAAGAAGGGAACAGAGAGAGGATGAGGGAAATATTTTTAATTAATTAAAAAACCTTCTAAAGTTTTTATTTGCACTCTTCATTTCCTCACGAAGAAAACAGATTGTTTAGTTTTTATTCTTGTCAACAGTAAGGCAAAGTTTAGGTATCAGGTAGGGCAGGGCAGGTATAGGATTGTGTTTCACAATTTCATATATCAAGAATGGGATATATATATATATATATATATATATATATATATATATATATATATATATATATATATATATATATATATATATATATATATATTCGTCCCAGGTTTGGGATGGGTGTGAAAAATAATCAGATATGATGAGATGGTAATGGGATAGGGTCTCGTCCCGTTGCATGGATGATAACAAACCGGCTTCAGGACGAGGTCATCCAATCCAACCTTACCTCCATAATTTAGATTAATTTTCATTTCATCCCCTTAAAATATTAAACGAGACTTATTATTGAAATATGAAATTCTCATACTCCCCGTCCTTTAGCCTTTATATTTTATTTTAATATGTTTTTATATTTCATTATATTAAGTAATATACATTATAAATAAATAGGATATTATAATTTTTATAATTTTATTTTAATAAAAAATTATATTATTTTTATTATTATTATATACTAAAATATTAAAAAAAAGAAAAAAGATAATCAAACATAACTCATATGGTAGAACTCAAAAAGGCATGATATAAGTAGGAAAGAGGTTTCCAGAATTCGAATCAACAATTTATTATATTATAACTAAAATATTTAACCTTAATAATTTTAAAATCATTTCTTATATAAAAGAGGCTAAACAATACCTGCCCTTAAACTAGTCAAAGCATTAATCCTAAAGCCGGTCAAAATCCCTTTTTTTTTTTTTTTGAAGTAAAAAAAATCCGATTATTTTAATTTAATACCTGTCCCGTCCGGGCAGGAACCCGGGAAAAATCCACCCGTTATTGTCAGAGTGAAGTTTTGGCAGTGACCAGTAGTACCTCAGCAGTTATCATCTACAAATTGAACGATTAGATGTGTGAATGATGAATGAAGAATCTTTTTAGGTTGAAGGCGCTTCAAAAGGTTAAGGCATGTAGTTGAAGTAGTGAATGAATGAAATTAAATCAATCCGGGTTTTCAAATCAGTAGCAATTATCTTTTAAAGTAGCCTTGGGAGACTTTAGCAACTGTTCCTCTGACTAAATGTTTTTCTGTGTTATTTCAAGATGGATCAATCTGTCTATTGCTAGATCATTTTAAGTCATTGAATTAAATCCAAAAGTTCCAGCCGTTGCATAGACATCCATTGTGCTCCTCTCTAAGTGTGGGTGTGTTTGTTTTCCAAGGAAATCCTAACCATTGAAGTTTAAAAACAGTTTCTGATTAGGCTTTGTTTTTTTTTTATTAAATGGGTGGATCAATTTGATTCTTTCATCTAATCTTCCTTTGTTGTTTTTGGATTGGTCAAATCTTTTTTTTTTTCTAGTGTGAATTTGAGAAGATGTCAAAATCAAGGTTGGCAAGGACTCTGATTTGTGGGCTAAATGAAAAAGATTGTAAAGTGAAAGTCAATATTCCAGGAAGGACATATTGAAGACATCCTCTTAGCGGAGGGTTGACCGCAGCCCAAGAGTGATTTTGTTCTTGGAGTTGGAAAAAAAAAAACTACATGTTCTTCTCATGGGCCATATATTGCTCTGACAATTAGTAGATCTAAATTTATTTATTTATTTATCTATTTTGATACATGTGATTGTCTGGACTAACTTGCTCACACCTTGTTTAATCCCATGCGATCTAAAGTTAACGGCTGAGTAAATGTTCCAATAGCCTTGAGGGGATTTGAACTGGATTTTAATTTATACGAAGTCTGCTTGAATTAGGTTTGCTAAAAAGTCTGAACCAAATTGAGGGTAGATGGTATTCCTCTCAGTAAACTGACTAATTGCTCACATTCTAGATTATTTGATGATTGAATGTGCCAGAAAAATGGCTTCAAGGCATCACTGAGGACAGAGTGAAATGAAAGCAAAAGGGTGACGGTTCTTTAAAATCAGGAATCCTTACAGCTTTAATGGGGTTTACTGGTGCCGGGCAAAACTACTCTGATGGATGCATTGGCTGGAAGAAAAACTAGTGGATATATTGAAGGAAGTTGCAGATGTTCATTGAAGAGGTTCTGGAGCTTGTGGAACTAAACTCATTGAGGGAAGCTTTTGTTGGATTGTATTGCATTTATAACAGATAATATTTTCTATGGAGGAGGAAAGCATTATTCTAACTTCTTTTTTTTTTTTTTCCCAGAACCAAGCAAAAAAAAATTTGTCACAAGTTATGGTAAATAAATAATAGACACTACTGAGTAAAGGTTTACCTTGTTTCCCCCCAGAAAAATGAAGGGAAAGACAAGTTGAATGAAGCAGAGCTGGCACAAAAGCAGCCCTATTTCTTCTTCAGTATGTTGAATTTGACTACTGCATAAATTGAACAAGAGTTTAAAATATACTATGGCCCAAGGAAAATGTTAGAGGACCACATCAAATCTTCCAAACTTCTTTCCCAAGAAATTGAATTGAGATGAGGCATAAGTCAGCCAAAATGTCTCTTAGCCTGGGTACCCTTTTGTTTGCTCTCCAAGAAAATATTTCGTGTAGGATTAGATTCTTCTTTGAGGCGAAGCAATTTGAGATGGGCAGTCAAGACTGTAATGGCCAGCATCAAATAATCATTGTAACTAATAACATGTCGCATGAAGCTCACGTTTAAAAACATGTCTAATGTTAAGGAAACTGTCTTTTATCTTAGGAACTTTATCCCAAACATTGGGATATGACTATATATATAAACCTTTCTAACAGCAAACTCCTCAAACAGAAAGTCAGTTTTTCTTACAAGTTTTCCACCTGAAGGAGCACAAAGAGAAAGATGGAACAAAAGAGAAAATTTTGCTTTCATTTTCTGTGTGTGTCTGTATGTGGGAAAGAAGATATTCAAATTTGAATATGCACTGAGGAATAGGTTGGTTTCGTGGAAGTGGTGATATTGGCGGAAGTAATAAATTGCATGTTGTACCTTCCAACATACTGGGGTGGCTCTGTAGGAAATCTTTGGTCTTCTCGGGAAGAAGATGATGAAGAAGCCCTGAAATTGGCTGCTCTTGAGAAACTGCCTTCCTTACGCGGCAGAGAGGCATGCCTCACTGAAAAGAAGCAGTGGAAGAGAAATTGATGTAAGGAGCCTTGGGTTGTCAGAGAGGCCGAATCTGATCCAAAGGCTTGTGAAGGTTGATGGAAATGATAATGAGAAGTTCTTGTTGAAGCTCAAGGAGCGCATTGATCGGTAAGCTTAATTAAAATAGTAGTCTTCAAATCTTTACTTCTCAAATGATTTTCAAAATCTTGTGTCTGTATCATGTTGTTAGTCCCTTGTTTTAGAGTTACATGAATTAGAAAATTTCAATTCTTGGTATGCTTGTTTGCCTTGCTCAAACAGAGTTGGACTTGATATTCCAATGGTTGAAGTTCGATTCAAGCACTTAACAGTTGATGCAGAAGCTTATGTAGGAGGCAGAGCATTGCCCATAATATTCAACTTCTCAGCAAATATTTTGGAGGTAGTTCATCTTCTAGACCATATAAATTTATGTACGTAATTTTTATGTTTTCCACCTTCTTAATTGCAATCAGGCTTCATGAAAGATAATTTCTCTCTGTAAAGGGTTTCTTGAATTATCTTCACATTCGTCATAGTAGAAAGCAACCATTCTCAATCCTCCATGATGTTAGTGGAATCATCAAGCCTCGCAGGTGAGAATAATGAACAAATCAGGATTGTTCATTACTGACGCTCCAACCAATACATTTTTCACGGGTTTGATCCTGTTTTTGTAGAATGACTTTGCTTCTAGGACCTCCAAGCTCTGGGAAAACTACACTGTTATTAGCTTTGGCAGGAAGACTTGGTTCAGATCTCTAATGGATATGAAGGTATTTGACTAAAATTTGGAAAAATTTCAGATATGTTAGCAGAATTATCAAGAAGAGAGAAGGCTGCAAACATTAAGCCTGATCCTGATATCGATATCTACATAGAAAGGTGCTGAAAACACAGCTAAATTAAATTTTTGATTATCCAGCGGATTTGCTTTTTTGATATTTTCTTGGTATATGTAAAATATTTTCTAAGGATATGTCTTCGTCCATAGGCTGCGGCACTAGAAGGGCAGAAGACCAGTGTAGTCACAGAATATATGCTCAAGGTACCAATTTTCAAAGCATGCAGTTAGGTGGTGTTTTTTTTTTTACTTAATGTAACTTTTTTTCAGCTTGATGCTAAATGATAATTAATAGTTGATGGTGCCTAAAATAAAAGCAGTCCACAAGCCCAGGGACCGGCAGAAAAGCCTCACCAGGGAACTCGGCCCATAATGATTACCAATTTCCCCCAGGCGTAGCCGAGGTGAAACTAATCGATTAGTAGAAGCGGTGACAGATAATCCGCTAACCACTAGTTGAGACGTAAAAAAGGAAAGCACTCCATATTCATGATCTGATATCAATTAAGGGAAGAAGGATCCTCCACGATTACGACCCTCTAATTATCCTCTAAATATTTAGTTAGCGATAAGGAAGAAAAAATCCCCTACCTAATGAGGAAGACGTCGTATCATCATCCAATAAGGAAAGTCATCGTGATCATCCACTATAAATATCGAGCAATCACACCAACCAGAGGTACGCATCATAACGCCATAAACAGTTGAATTCTTTCCTTTCTGTAAGAAAGAAACAACAGGCATCGGAAGGCGGCGAGCACACCCTCGCGGGATCATCGCTGGTGCGAGGAGTTGGGCTATCACGATAATCCGGCCAGCCAGTTGGCTAGCAACTCCTCACGAGACTCCGGCCCGATGTCGATAAGCACCATCAGTTTGGCGTAAATGCGTAGAGACGTTCTACAAATATTTGATTTCTCGATGTTGATGGTATCAACTTCGAAACATGGCTTGAGTCACGCCAACCCGAGACACAAGACCAACATGGCGGTAGCTGACGGTAAACTACGAGAAGGCGTTCAGGAGGTCTCTACGCTACTAGTAACAAAATGGAGGCCCTTTACATGCCGTCCCGATCGGCGTGTTGAGGAGTTGGCGAATCGCAAGCAGTGCGGCGACCACCGGGATGAACAACGGGCCGCGAAGGCGCGTACCATGCCGCAAGAACGCGACGCACCGGCGCGGATGATGGCGGAAAGGAAAGCCGCCGGGACTGGGGCATGATCCTGCGTACCCTCGGAGGCGGTCCCAGCGAAGGAGCGGCAGGGGGCGATGGAGGTGAAGCGAGCCCTCGTCGGAGAAAGGAGGAGCGATCGCCGGGGCGGCGGTTCGAAGATATCGGCGGGCTTCGACCACATGAAGAACATGGTTGAGCCTTAGTCTCCGTGGACTCTACAGTGCAATGAAAGCGGAATCCCCGTTTCTGGCGAGGAGTATACTTCCTCTACCAACAAAGTTCGAATGTCGCGGTCGAGAAGCTGATGGATGAAAGACCCGTAGACCACCTCGACACTTACAAGAACAAATGGTGTATGGATGCCAAGACCTCATGAGATGCGGAGCCTTGCCATCAAGCAGGTTCGGCCTTGGCGTAGTTAGCGAGGCTCAGCGGTCTCGATCCTCGTCCTTCAAGAACTCTCCATTGCTTTGTGTCCCCATTTCTGAATTGGGACGTACGGAAGCCGAGCTATCACTTGTTGTGAGTAAGCAAGGCCACGAAAACTGAGTCCACACATCCGAGTTCGACTTGGAGTCATTAGGAGGTGGACATCCCCGGATGAGAAATTCACCATCACCGCCTTTATCATCGGGCTGGGTATACAATCCAAGGACCTAATGTTCTCCATCTCAAAGAACCCCCAGGGCAAACATGTGAGAGATTGTTCCATGAGCCAAAGTACATCAGCGGCGAGAGGCCCTTATGTTTACTAAGCGAGGAAGCTCTTCGCGAAAGGAAAAGCAAAGATGAGAAAAAGCGGGACGGCTGGAGACGAAGGGCAGGAGAGACAAATCCCCACAGAGGGGCAGGGAAGACAGAGATCGATCTCCAAAGAGAAGAGGTAACGTTAGGGACCGGTTGGGTCTACCTTAGCCCAAGCTGCAGCCACGGTACCCACCTCAGCAGTTCACCCCCCTGATGGCCTCGGTATCACAAGTCCTATACGAGGTGCAAAATGAGAAGTTTTTAAATGGCCATCACCGGATGACGGACCCGGCGAAAGAGATATGTCGAGTCTTCAAGACTTCACTTTTTCAGGAATCCACCGGGCATCAGACGGATAATTTGCATTCAATTGAAAAAGAAATCGAATTCGTCAGAGCGTGGATATCTCGCCCGTTATGGCTCTGAAGATCGGAACCGAGGCCTCCTCCACCGCCTCGTCAGCGACCTTGCGCCGGCAACCTCTAGGAAGATCAATGTGATTTAGGGGTTCGTAGAGCGATAGAGTCTAATTTAAGCAAGGAAGGCCCACCCTCACGTAGCGGATCGGGGGCACTGGTGCAAGCGTGTCAGCTCGATTGCGGATGCCACCATAACCTTCTCGAATCTTTTGACACCGGAAGGCTCCCAACACCCGTGATGACCCGTTAGTATTAAAGGGTCGTCGTGCCAACAAAGCAGTCCACGGTCTTGATCAACAATGGGCTTCCAGTGACATCATCTTCACGTTGGCATTTAACAAAATGGAGCATTGGAAGGAAAATTCACCGGCGGTGCGCTTTGCCGGGGATTCTCGGAGAAGTACTTCCCCTAGGATCAATACAACTGGTGCTCACTTTGGAGACCCCCGAGCGAGAACGCGGCCGGCGAGCAAATTCCTCTCATTGGAGTACCGTCGGCGTTCAACATGTTCTTTGTGCAGGCCTTTCCTCAATGCCATAAAGGCCGTCGCCAGCACATCATATGGTGGTCAAATTCCCTACGGAGAATGGGGTAGGAAGCTCGAGGACCAGCGGATAGCCGGTGCTTGAGGCGTCAATGAAGCTGACGATTGACGAATCCACATGGATGAGCTCGACGCGAGGCGGTGGGCCACCCGACGACACCTTCGGAAGAGATTTGGAACGGTCGCGACTTGGCGGTCTTAAGACGTCGCACACGCCGGATCGACCTTAAGCCAAAGGCGTTAGAACCTTCTCATCCATGTAAAACAAAAATATGCAGAGTATTCGAAACGAAGCAGGACATGGGAGGAATTGACCTAGCGATCACCCTGAAGCTAAATGTTAGTCCACTGTGAGCTGTCAGAGAAAGAAGAAGTTTCGCCTGAGGCGGGCGATCATGAAGAGGTCGACAAACTCCTCCAAGCGTATGCGGGAAGTAGATTACCACAGTGGTAGCTAACATAGTTCTCGTCAAGGAGCAAAATAGCAAATGGCGTGACTGCATTGATTTTACTAACGTCCATGACATATAGAAAAGTGACTTTTCTTCTACCTCAAGTTGACCTCTGTGAAGCGCCACCTCCCAGCCCACGAGCTCTGAGGCTTCATGGATGCGTTCTCAATTTACAACCGGTCCAGGGATGGACCCGCGACCAAGAAGACCTCCTTGCATTGACTGAGCAGGGGCGTATTGCTATCGGTGATGCCTTTTTGGGTTGAAAATGCGGGTGCCACTTATCGATTGGCTGGCTAGCAGATGTTCGAAGCAGTTAGTATCCATGGAGGTGTATATAGATGACATGTTAGTGAAGTCGGCCTAGGCCGGCGGGCTCCACGTCAACCATCGCCGAGGGTTCGAGGTCTGAAGGACTCTGAGATGAGTTAAAACCAGACGGTGTGCGCGGAGTCTGCGGGGGGAAGTTCTTGGGCCGTAGTCAACTTCTGGCGGAATAGAGGCAAATCCAAACAAAAATAAGAGCGAATTGCTTTCGACATGCGTAACCCTCAAACAAAGAAGTTCAGACTAGGAGGGAATAGATGCGTTGGTCGGCTTTTGTGTCTAAGATCTGGTATTGAGTGTCGGCCCTTCTTTCAAGTCCCGAAAAAAGGCGCTGATGGGATGCCACTTGTGAGGAGGGTGTTCACGGTAGCTGAAAACCTACTTGACCTCCCCACAATGCAGTGAGCCTGAGGGAGAACTCCTCACGCTCTACTTATTTAGATTTCTCGAATGATGCGCCTGGTTGGGAGTGGGGCCAGACAGTAAGCCGGTCTGTGCGCGGTCGAGGCTGAGAGTGCGGGAGGAAAGATTTTCGAAGATGGAAAAGCATTCTAGCGTTAGTGACACCTTGAAGACGCCGACCATACTTCAGTACGCTATCGAAATTCCAATAGAACGCAGATGAAGCAAATGTGCATAAACCCGAAACCTCGAGAAGATTGATGGGGAAATGGGCCATAGAAGTGAGAGAGTTAGACATTGAGTGCAAACCCGAAACGACGAATGAAGGGCAGTGCGGCGTTTGTGGTTCACCTCGAAGCGAGCCTAAAACCTTCTGGCTGCATCGATCTCCCGAATGCAGAGGTTGTCGTGGATGGGGCCGCGTCTCCTACGGAAGTGGGCAGCTTGATTCGACCTCCGGATGGGACCATTAATGGAATATGCACTCGATTCGGATTCAAGCCTCAACAACGAAGCGAATATGATTGTCATTGTTGGACTAAACCTCGCCCACTTCATGGAGGTACGATCAACTAGAGGTATCTTACGACGATTCTCGGTTGGTGGTAAAGAAAGCAGATGAAAATGACTCTGTGAAGTGAAAGGCAAAAAAGATGATCAGATTATCCTCCAGAAAGTCTGCGGTTGCTCAAAAATTCATACGGGTTCAGGTCAGACACATTCCAAGGATGGAGAATTCACGGGTGGACGCCCTAGCTAAGCTAGCAACAGCGTTGCAAGAAGATTTGGATAGACGAGTTTCGGTCGAGCAACTAATGGAACCTTGATGAGCGTCGCGGCGACGAGGTCCTCCGATAATGACCCCTTGGTACGGATGGATCCCATCTAGGATTATCTATTGAACGGGATATTGCCAAGCGACCCAAAGGCAGCATCTAAACTACAAGCAAGGTCAGCTAGATTCACTCTCTTGCGGGGGGCCCTTTATAAATGAGGTTTTTCCACACCCACATCGCCAAATGCATAGGAAAGAAGATCTGGGCTACGTACTTAGAGGTGCCGCAGAAGGCATCTGTGGCAACCATATCAAAGCTCGGGCCCTGGCTGAAAAATCCCTTAGGCAAGGAACATTGTGGTCCACGATGCTCGACGCCTGTAAAACTAGTCAGAAAGTGCAAAATCTACCAAGAGCATGCCAATATCTCCCATCTCCCAACCGAGCCACTAACCTCGATCTTAAGCCCCTGGCCTTTTCAGCAGTGGGGATTAGACATACTCGGGCCCCTGCCCATTGGAAGGGGTCAATGCAAATTCTCTATTATTGGAGTAGATTACTTCACTAAATGGGATGGGGTCGAACCATTGGCGACAATCATTGAGCAAAAGGTACGCAACTTCATCTGGCGATCCATAATCTATAGGTTCGGGATCCCAAAAGCGTTGATATCAGACAATGGAAAATAGTTTGACAACCAGAAATTCAAAAACTTTTGTGCTGAGCTCGGAATCAAGAATTACTACTCGTCCAGCTCATCCGCAGTTTAACGGGCAAGTAGAAGTCACTATAAGGACTCTCAAGGTAGCATTGAAGACTAGGTAGGAAGACCATAAGGGAAAATGGGTGGAATACCTCCCAGAGGTACTATGGGCATACAGAACTACTGCATGGAAATCGCAACTCGGGGAAACTCTTGTTCGCCTTGGCGATTTTAGCGCGAGGCGATAATACAGTTGAGTTGGGGCTCTGTCTGCCTGAGGTCGGATTGCATGACGCCGAGCGCAACAAGGAGACTTTCCGCCTGAACCTTGATCTTCTAGAAGAGAAGTGAGAGCAAGCTCTGAAAAGCGTCGAGGACTACCAACGAAAAACAACAGGATACTATGATCGGAAGGTCAGGCCTAACAGTTTCAAGCCCGGTGATCTAGTACTCAAGAAACTCCTACCAGCAAGGAAGAACACTACTCACGGGAAATTTGGACTGGTGCCAGGAAGGACCTATCGTATCGCGGGTGATTAGATCACAGCGACTATGGGCTCCAAACGGAGGAGGAAAAGACCTGCAACACTCCTGAATGCGAGAGCACCTCAAAGTTTACAGCAAACCTCAGGTGTACCTATGAATAAAACGCAATAGTTATACTCGAGTAACAATTTTTGCTTATTTTTCGTCTACCAACTTTCGTAAATTGTAAAGAAAGAGCCATGAGGCTTGATTAGTCAGAAACCTATGGGATTCAGAAGGGCCCGGGGAGGATACCAACAAAAAAAAAAAAAAACATCGAGCATGTGCCGCGTGTTCCAAAAAGGCCTGTGCACCTTACAGTGTCTTCATAAAGTGTCAACCAAGCAGTTCTCATCTCAAAAAATTACAATTGCTTGGCTTTTCGGTCAAAGGCAAAAACAAGAAAAAAAAAGAAAAAAAGAAGGAGAAGGATAAAGAGGGTGGTATAACGGAAGGAGCAGACCTTGAAGCATTGAAGGCTCTTTGCCTCAAGCGTGAACCACACGACCCAAATCCTGTCAAATATGAGACTGAGGAACATATAACCACAACTAGTAGGACTGGGAACAATGTAGCCCAACAAATGGAGGAAAAACAGTGAGCAGGCATTAGGCTCGACCACTAGCGAGACTTGGCTCGGTGGCTGATCAAACCTTGAGCCATCATGTACGAACTCAGCCTTTGTGTGGGGATGGACGAAGGAAGTTGGAGCGGAGGTATAGTACACCCTTCGAAGAGGCGTTATTATAAAGCCTGACGCTGAAGGAAGTCACGCGTTATGGTTATCCATAGACCTACCACGTTAATTACGCGTGCGCTGAAAACGAAAAGCGCGTAGCTTCGATTCGAGCCACGGCTTTCGAACTTGAAGGTCGTCGGCTTCGATCCAAAGAACCACGGGCACCGAGACTTGAAAAAGAACATGGCTCGTCGAAGCCGGGCTCCGAACTTGAAGAATATGCAGCTGGTCAAAGAACGGAAAGCTTAGACTTTGAAGAATCATCGCTGAGTCCGAAGCCACGGGCGAACTTGAAAGAACATAAACGATCAGGGTGGGCTGAACTTGAAGAACATCGCAGCTTGATCAGAACACGAACTCGAGACCCGAAGAATCGTCTGGCTTCGATCAGGGAACACGAACAGACTTCCGAGAAGGAACCGCGCCAAACTCGATCCGAAGACAGGGCTGGAGTTAGTCGCATTTTTTCGGTAGCTCGGTTACAAGAGCGTAACAGTTCCTAAGAGGCCATGGCCCCATTCAAAAGAATATTGAGACTGACCAGGCTTATTCTTCGTAGTGGAAGGTGTGGCTTTACCAGTGGGGATCGTGGAATTAGTTCATTCAAGCCATCAAAGGGTGACAAGGCAAAAAAACTCGGAAGTATGAATATACGAATCGTGATTTAATAAGATTAATGGTGATTCACAAGGGCCAAAAGGCTACCAAATGAAGAATAATCGGAAAAAGCCTAAATGTATCGGAAGCGATGCAAGCGTACCAACGCGGTCGCGGGAAGAAAAGCGGTAGAGGCAGCGAGGACATGAGTCATCTTCCCGTCGATTCAATTCCACCATCTGGTTCTGGCCCGAAGACGGAAAGTAAGTCTAACCGAGAAGACCTTAAACCTTGCATAGAAAATGAGCGACCCAAATTGGCGGGTGCACTGTTTCATCCCTCGACTTGATGATCCACCGCCATTTATTTTCAGAAGGCCTTACCTCTAGGTCTCCCAAACATGACATTAGATCGTGGGCGCCCACGTGCTCGGCCTCAGGGGCAGCCTCTTGGGAGACCGGCTCACGAGTCATGGTTTGAGCCAGCTCATCCACTGACCACCGGTTCTTCCTTGTCTACTTTGCTTTATCGGCCTTGACCGCGGCCTCGCCCTGGCATCATAGCTCTTCCACGTCTGCGGCTCATCATAACCATTTCGCGCTCATGGCGGCCGCGGCGGCTTTGTCGGCAACAACTGCTCTGTTCTTTGGCAAAGTTCACCATTAAGGTATGCCCAGTCGGATCTATGCTTGCTACATCCTACGCTCGGAGTGTTGCATTTGAGCTGCCGTCGGCTCTCTGCAGTCGAAGCGACCTCGGCTTTATGCGCTTACGCCACCTAACAGGCCTCGGAAAGACCAGCTCTCCTTGCGGGCTCTTCACGCCGTGTAATGCGAAATAAAGACAAGTAGGGAAAATCAGGAAATCGAATAGGCGAACAAATAAAGCGTCCGGGCCTCGATGCTTTGCTCCTTGACGATAAGGCTGAAAGATCCTCCAACGGACATCCGCCCTCCTGAGATCAAAATCGATTAGAATGGGCCGATCTGGCCTCGAGCTCGAATTGGCAGCGGTGAGTCACCTCCTCCCCGCTGGATTCGGGCAACCCCTTCCCTCGTCCTCGGCATCGTGGGAGGGCGGCAGTCTTGCCAGAGTGACCCGAACGTTTATAAATGGAAGAACGGCAGAGGCTCGGCGCTCCTCCCGGAAAATTTTGGATGGTAACTGGGACTACCTCGGCCATGATGGGCCATGGCCTCTCGTTGGAACTTGGTCAGGTGACCCCGCGCTAGCCGGTCGGCAGTCGGAGAAAACGCTCCCAACCTCGGGACCTTGCCGATCCTTGGTGCTCTCGGGGCGAACTGCGCTGCGCTCCTCTTCTTCTTTGCCAACAAATAGACTCGGGCTTGGAGCTCTTCCTGAGTGGGTTTCATTGGGAGCCTAGCGAAGTCTTCATGACAAAGGCGGAGAGGGCCTCGGCGGGGCGAAGGAGACAACGGCTAGAGGCCGTAATAGACCTGTCGGCTCAGAGTATGCAGCGGGTGTGCTTGGCCCGACTTCACTTCACCTTTTCATCCTTGGAGGGCAGAGGAATGGGCGAGTGCTGCAGAAGACCACACAACTAAAGCAAAGTTAGAAAACACCTAATAACTTTAGTAAAGCTGACAATTACTAGCATAGCGGGAGGCTCCGCGGAGGGTTCTCGAGGCGATCAGGCATTTCGGAATACAGCGTGATAATGGTCGATAGGATTATATTCCCGATTACGACCACCAACCGAAAATCTGCAGTTCTTCCGGTGTTTGTGCAGGAAGGCGGAATCACGAAATGATCAACTTGGCATTGGAGCGTTTGGCGATGTACAAAAAGCCCTCGCGGACTACTTTACACTAAAGAAGTTTAAGAGCAAAGCAATGCTAGGTACCCCGAGACCTTTATCCACCAAGGCGACCAGCGGCCGACGAAACACCTAGAAGTTTGCAGGGAGAGTTAGGCTGGGACTGATAAAATGCTAAAAGTAAAACGATGAGAGATGAAGAGAGCGGAGGCCATTTGAAGAACTCGAAGAAATATGAGCCATCTTCTGCGGCGAGCGGTAGTAAGAAGTAAGAAAGTCGGGGCGCAGGCAGAACACGAAGGGGGCTGCGAGGAGGCGAAATTATGTCGAGGGCTTGACGGCCCAGGGCCATAGCCCGACATTCTACACCTTGACCCTCAAATGGGTAGGCCAACAAGATACGATCGTTGACCTTACCCGCCTTTGCCATGAGGGAAGGGGACCGGGTCAGGGACCATCCTTATGATAAGCGGGGCGGTTGAACCCTGCTCCCGTTTGCCCCTAAGTGATCCCTCGGGCTTTAATCGTAGGCGGAAGAATGTTGGGCTTGTAGAATCACGCGATTGGGCGAAGTGTAATAGAAGTCGGACGAGCGATAAAGGCAAAATTCGATTGAAAAGTGGGAAAAGGACGAGAACAAGCGACCCGGCAAGGTTGTGAGCTCGGAACAAATAAAAAGGTAAGCAGGGGAAGAGGAAGAAGCGTGCAACAAGGGAAAAGAAACGCGAGAAACAACTCAGCGAGATAGAGCAGCTGAAATCACACGAGCAGTTACGTGATAATCAGGAAAGTTAGAGAAGCGAAAAATCTAGGCCACAGAGAAAGAGGTTTGAAGAATAGGGGAAATTGAGAAAGAGGAAAGCTGATAATAAGGACTAGAGAACAAGGGAAAACTGGTTCGAATAATTGTGGGACGCTTCAAAAAACACTGGAAACGTCAGCCGAAAGTCGAGAGAAGCCATCATTATCGCAATACAATTGACGGTGACAAGTTTAGACCAACAAACCCTGTCTAACCACATGGAACTCGCCGCTCAATCCAACGATTCGACCCTTGCTGACTCGCTTGACAAAGAGGTGAGAACGAATGATGGTGCCTAAAATAAGCGACCAGCGGAGCCCCGAGGCATGGGCGAGCGGGCTGAAATGAATTATCCTCCATGGGATCAGCAGAAAAGCCTCACCGGGGAACTCGGTCCGTAATGATGCCTTGGTTCCCCCCAGGGTACGCCCAAGGTAGAAACTAAGCCCAGTGGGCCGAACTGGTGACGAGGATAATCCACTAACCACCAGTTGAGACGTAAGAAAGGAAAGCACTCCATATTCATGATCTGATATCAATTAAGGGAAGAAGGATCCCCACGATTACGACCCTCTAATTATCCTCTAAATATTTGAACTAACAGTAGGAAGAAAATATCCACACCAGTAGGAAGGCGGCGATATCATCATCCAACAAGGAAAGTCATCGTGATTATCCACTAAAAATATCAAGCAATCACACCAACTAGAGGTACGCATCATAACGTCAATATGATTGAATTCTTCCATTCGTAAGAAAGAAAGCGACTTGAAGCGTCGGAGAGTCGATAGGCACACTTTCATGGAGCATCCTTTCAATGCGGTTCTGTGAGCTATCGGCAATCCAGCCAACCAGTCGACCTAGCAACTCCTCTCGGCCCGATTATCGATGAAAAAGCTGCTCGATAGTATTAGAGTATTAAGTTGTTTTTTGTTTTTTAACGTTAGGTAGTAAAGTCTTTGCTCACCATATTAAGGAAAGGGTAGTGTTTCTGTTTTTTGGAAGATGACTTTTTACATATGGAAAAAAAAGCCAAGAATATTTTAGTTTTTCGACTTTAGAAATTTTAGTAAAGCAGCCAAAATATGTGGCGCTTAGTACATTGAAATGTTTTCAAAGATGACAAAAATCTGAAAATTCAATGTTTCTGTTTTGACAAATTTGAAGATTCTAGGACTTGAAATCTGCGCTGATACATTAGTAGGCGATGTTATGATACGAGGCATTTCCGGCGGACAAAAGCTGACTCACGCTTCTATTATCGCACGAAACTTCCTAACTTATTTCAACAGAAGTGATCATATCTTTGCACAAAAATTTCAAGGCATTTTCAATATGATCTGTGAGTTTAAATCTGAGAAAAAGGTATAACAAGGGGGAAAAGCTGATTCTTCTGAAGCTTCTGATTGATATGCTTGATAACAGGGGAGATACTGGATTGGACAATAGGCACTTTTCATGGATGGATATCAACTGGTTTGAATAGTTCAACAGCTTTTCAGATTATTAATTCACTCAGACAGACATCCATATTCTCAATGGAACTGCTCTGAACCTTGCTCCTCCAACCAGCACCTGAAACATACAATCTATTTGATGACATAATTCTCCTCTCTGACGGGAAAATTGTGTATCAAGGCCCCTGTGAAAATGTGCTTGAGTTCTTTGAATCCATGGGCTTCAAATGTCCGGAAAGGAAAGGAGTGGCTGACTTCTTACAGGAAGTAATTCCATTACTAGAATCACATTCTCTTCTCATATCAGTTCGCCGATCTTTAATGCTCATGGGCTTACCATTTTTTTGGTGCTGCTGGGGTGACATCAAGGAAGAAGGATCAAGAGCAGTACTGGGCGCGTAAGGATATGAGCCATATATCTATATTGCCAAGGAATTTTCCAAAAGCGTTTCAGTCATTTTCATATTGGTCAAAAACTAGGTGATGAGCTTGCTGTGTGCCGTTCGACAAGACCAAACTCCACCCTGCTGACCACCAGAAAATATGGTACTAGCAAGAAAGAACTGTTGAAAGCTTGTGCATCCAGGGAGTTCTTGCTTATGAAGAGGAATTCATTTGTCTATGTTTTCAAAATGATCCAAGTAAGTAGAATCCATGCCTTAAATTTTCAGCTCTGAGGACCTAAATGAACTGTGAAAATTCAGAATCATTTTGAGAGTTGATTATGATTTTCCTTTATTTTCTTTATAGCTCAGGTATTGTGGCTTTTGTAAACATGACATTGTTTCCACGGTCTAAGATGCCGCGAAATACGGTAGAAGATGGTGGGATTTTCATGGGTGCCTGTAGCGCCTTGATGATTATGTTCAATGGATTTGCAGAGCTTTCTATGACCATCTTAGACTTCGGTCTTTACAAGCAAAGGGACCTTTCTTCTATCCTTCATGGGCATACTCTCTACCTAAATGGATCCTCAAGATTCCAATTTCATTCATGAGGTTATTTGGATTTTGACCTATTATGTCATAGGCTATGATCCAAACATAGAAAGAGTAAACCCCAAAATCAAATCAGAATCCAAATTCTACTTTAAAATTTTGGTTTCTGACATTAAGATTCTAAATGCTTGGAGTTTTTCAAACAATGCTTGGTACTGCTATGCGTGGCCAAGATGGCCTCAGGGATTTTGGGTTGATGGCAGCACTAGGAAGGAACATCCTTAGTTACAACCACATTTGGCTCCTTGCATTACTTGTAGTCATGGTCTTGGGTGGTTATCTTGTCAAAGGTATGAAAACTAGAGTGAATAGGATTTCAATTCAAACAAACTAGGTTTTTCTATGTTCATGGCAATATAACTTATGGAAAAAAATAAAATAAAAATCGATTTTCTTCCCCCTCAGATGATGTGAAGCCATGGTGGGAATGGGGTTAGTGGATCACACCTTTGATGTATGGGCAGAATGCTATTTCTGTGAATGAATTCCTTGGGCACAGCTGGAGACATGTAAGCTTCAATTTCATGAAGAAGAAAAAAACAGAAAAATGATATGATGATTACCTGCCAAAACTTCATTCATATGTTTATGTTACAGGTTCCAGCTAACTCAACAGAATCATTAGGAGTTCTTGTCTTGAAAGCTCGCGGGGTTTTCGCAGAACCACACTGGTATTGGCTGGGAGTAGGAGCATTGATTGGATATGTGCTTCTATTCAATCTCCTCTTCACTTTAGCTCTATCATATCTACATCGTGAGTTTTCTTTGTCCTTTTGTCAACTTCCCGAAACTTGGAATCATTTTTCTTATAATTCCGATCGATCTGCAGCATTGATCTCAATGGGTTATCAAAAGAGACCTTAGCTGAGAAACAAGCTAACAGAACTGGAGGGAAGTTGATTGGGCTATAACAGTGGAAGAGCTCAGCAGTAACCGGTCATTAAGTTCAGATATATATGTTAATGCCTTAACATAAGCAATTTGATAAAATGCAGAAATAAAGACAGAATTCAAAGTGGATCATCCAGGTCGTTGTTTGCAAGTGAGCTCCATTACTGAAGCGGACCAGGGTAAGAAAGAGGAATGGTTCACCTTTTGAACCTCTGTCCATCTCTTTTGATGAAATTAGATATGCAGTGGACATGCCCCAGTGCATTTTCTGAGTTTTAATAAAAACTAATGTTTCTGGTCTAGGCTATACAGGATTGTCATACTAAAACCCATAAATCCTCGCAATTTCTTGCACGGGAAATGAAAGCCTAGGCATCACTGAGGACAGATTGGAACTTCTAAAAGGCGTGAGTGGTTCTTTCAGGCCAGGAGTCCTTACAGCTCTAATGGGTGTGACTGCTGCTGGCAAAACTACTCTTTTGGATGTATTGGCTGGAAGGAAAAATTATGGATATATTGAAGGAAGCATCAGAGTTTCAGGGTACCCAAAGAAGCAAGAAACATTTGCACGTGTGTTGGGATATTGTGAGCAAACTGATATCCACTCTCCTCATGTTACAGTCTATGAGTCCTTGCTTTATTCTGCATGGCTTTGGTTACCTTCTGAAGTCGATTCGGCTACCAGGAAGGTGCGGGACTTACTCCTTCTGGTTCACATAGTAACTGATTAAAGGTATAGGGAACTTGGAGAAAATATTCAGCATAGAAAAGATGGTACTCACTTGTGTTCCAACTAATTGGTTGCAGATGTTCGTTGAGGAAGTTATGGAGCTTGTGGAACTGAACTCATTGAGGAAGCACTTGTTGGATTGCCAGGTGAAAATGGTTCTGTCCACTGAGCAGAGGAAGGGCGACCATTGCTGTTGAAACTTGTTGCCAACCCTGTGAGTATTCCTTGGATGAACCGACATCTGGGCTTGATGCAGGGCAGCAATGATGGAGACGGTTAGGAACATGGTGGACGCTGGAAGAACTGTAAGTATACCCATCACCAGTAAGCATTGGTATATTTGATGCTTTTGATGAGGTGACATATCATGAAACTCCTAGATTGTCTTAATTCTGTAAATCTATTGGCTTGCAGGCGAGCCTCTCTTCGATAGGCAGGTGTTTGCAAAGGCGCTGCAGCCCATGCTCATCAAACGGCCGTGACGGTATATTAAAACCACGGGGAACCCTGAGATGATGCGGGTCCTAGAACCGTGTGAGATGCCAGTGCTGACCCTTATCTACGCATCTTTGGAAATTTTGCAGAATGCGCAAGTAGATATTTATCACTGAATTTCCCTATTGAATCTTTTGTTGAAAGGATAATATTTGTTAAGGAAAAACATATTTTTATCACTTATTTCTCAAGGATAATCCTTGATAAGGAAAAATAGATTTTATCCATTGAGGATAATCCTTAACAAAATAAGATCTTATTCCGAAAAGCCAGGCGAGGAGATTTTGGAATAGAATACATAAATAGGAAAGATCCCCACGGGTAAGTCGCTGCAATTCCAACTATCTTAACCTCATGCTTCTTCCCTCTCCATGTTGTTGGCTTAATCATCGGAGGCGGCGAGGCCTGGCGTCGTCGGATACTTTTACAACGAATTCACATTCTTGGTGATGCCCGGGAAGAAGCGGAGACAAACAAATTGGTTCTGCCACAATTGGCGCAGTGCAGCAGTTTCTTAAAACGGGGCCCGCAGGAACTACGCTGTTGGCACTTTCTAAATGCCACCCAGGACTCACAGCTCCCCATGCCGTATGGCTATTTCTAAAGGATTAGTATTGTGAATTAACTAGTGGAGTTTCTCGATGCAGTTACGGCTCTCGCCGTCACAGTAATTCCCAAAGACGGTGTCTATAACCATTTGGGAACTTTTCCTAATACCCAAACTTACGGTATCTGACATCGGCAATTCTAAAAGGCTGGTGTGGCTCTATTCTTGGCACTTTGTAATGCCGGTTTTGGCTCTGTCGTCGGGCAATTTCTAAAGACTAGGCTATGTTTCTAGTATGATGACTTTCACAATCTGCAGGACTTTTGGGCTCTGATCGACAATTTCTAAAGGCCTGGGCCCCCGTGGCTCACGTCTGTTGGCACCATGTGGGACCACTTTCTGAGTGCAGTGATTTCTAAAGGCCGGGGTGGCACGGAGGCATACGGCACTTTCACAATGCGGACCGGCTTTATGCCCATATGACAATATCTAAAAGGCAGGCTGTGGCCTCTGGCACAGCACTGTAATGTCGGACACACGGCTCTACGCCATCTTGCAATTTAAAAAGACCAGGATGTGGCTCTAAGCCTCTTGGCCCACTTTCCTATGTGAGACTTCTAGATCAGCCTTGGGTCTGGAAATTTCAAGAATGGGGACTGGCTCCTAGACTCCCGACACTTTTCTAATGCCGGACCCGTCCGTCGTCTGGCAATTTCTAAAACCAGACCCGTGGCTTCCCTCACAACATTGGCACTTTCCTAATGTCAAACCGGCTCTCGCGTATGCAGCCAATTTCTAAAGGCAGTTGAAACTCGCGCCCGCTTAATGCCCTATTACGAGTTGGAATCTACACCGTATGGAAACTTCTAAAGGCGAGCTATGAAGCCAGCCCGGTACGGCACTCTGTCATCAAACTTTGGCTCGCGCCTGGCAGACAAAGCGGTTGTGGCTCTGCGCTGTGGCACTTTCTAATGCCATACATGAAACTCGCCAGTGCATTCAAAGCGGAGCCCCGGCTCCACTTCGCCCCGGCACTTACCTAATGCAGGACTTCTGGCTGTTTGTCTGGAAATTTCTAAAGGCGGACATTGGCTCCATCGCTTTCAGCTTCTTGGTGGGCTTTGAAGTCTAAGTGTTTGGGGTTCTAAAAGAAGGCCCAGGCCTAGCCCGTCTAACGCTGTTTCTTAATGCGGACTTGGGCACCACCGTCTGGAAATTTCTAAAGGCCAGATTGTGGCTCTACACCTGCTCGCACTTTCTTAATGCAAAACTTCTGGCTCTACGCCGTTTGGAAATTTCTGAGGCCCGTACTGGCAAATCTTGTGTGACACCTTTTAATGCTAGACTTTTGACTCTTGGCGTGCGACCGATTTTCATAAAGGCGGGCTGTCTCATTTAGCGGCACATTCTAACAAACCTGTCTCACAGCGATCTGGCGATTTCTAAAGCGGAAGCTGTGGCAATGCCTGGAACTCTAATGCAGGCACGGCTCTACGTTGTCTATGTTCCAAAGGCTGAAGCGGTGGTTCCACCTTTCTTGGCACTTTCTAATGAAACATACGGTTCTCGTTGTCGCGTTTACAAAAGTGTTGTGTGGCTCTATGCTGTTTGTGGCACTTCCTAATACCAGACAGCTACGCCGTCGCGATTTGTAAGGCAGGGCCCATGACTCTCGCTGTTGGCACTCTCTTAATCGAGTGTAGCTCTCCACAAATGCAGAATTTCAAGACCCCCCAGGCGTAACAAAACTGCTGGTACTTTCCTAATGCGAGACTTTGGCTCTCTGCAGTTGTGATTTCTAAAGGCAGCCCATGGCTCACGTCTGCTGGCACTTTCTTAATGTGAGACTTTTGGCTCTATGCCGTATGGCAATTTCTAAAGGTCAGACTGTGGCTCTGAGCATGCTGAACTTTCTTAATGCTAGACTTCTAGCTCTACCTTTGTCACGGCAATTTCTTAATCGAGTACGTGGCTCTAAGCGATGACACTTTTAATGCGAGACTTCTAGCTACCTTAGTCTAGCAATTCCAAGGCTAGTTTGTGGGTTTACACCTCCGGCACTCTCTAATGCCAAACTTACGCCTCTGGCAGTAAAATTTCTAAAGGCAGGTCTTGGCTCCACTTGGCCTTTCCCAATGCAAGACTTTTTGGCTCTCGCCGTCTAACGTTCAAAGACAATTTGTGGCTCTAAGCAGAAGCTAATAACTCCTAATGCGAGACTTTTGGCTCTGCCGTCTTGAAATTACTAAAAGCCGGGCTGTGGCTCCTTTCGCGACACTTCTAATGCGGACTTTTGGCGCCGCGTCGCAATTTCTAAAGCGGAGGCTGGCCTCTCGCTCTTGGCACTTTCCTAATGCCCGAACTTCTAGCTCTTACCTCGTATGTTTTAAAGGCAGGCGGCTCTACGATCTCTGGCACTCTAGCCTGACTTTTGGCATCATTCATCTAGTAAATTCTAAAGGCATTGTGGCTCTATACTGTAACTTCCTAATACTGACTTCGCTACATGCATGTAGAAATTTCTAAAAAAGAGCTAGGCCCCATGGATCTAACCTCTTTAACCCTTTCTTAATACCCAGACCGGCTCGCCCGTCTAGCAATTTCAAAAGACTTGTTTGTGGCTCTAAATCTGGCGGTACTTTCTAATAGCGGGACTGCGGCTACCTGCCAATCTGTGTTTCTAAAAGCGAAGCGTAGCTCTACGTCTGCTTGGCACTTTCTTAATGCTAGACTTAGCTACGCCCGTCGGCAATTTAAAGCCAATACGTAGCTCTAAGCATCTTTGGAACTTTCTTAATGCAGACTTAGGCTCTCGCCGTCCCAGCAAATTTCTAAAAGCGAGAGGCGTGGCTCTAAGCCTCGACACTTTTTCGCCAGACTTCTATCTCTATAAAATCTAGCAATTTCAAAAGGCGGAATGACAGCTCCCACCTGTGGCACTCTCTAATACACGACTTCTAACTCTCGTCGTCTTGGAATTTCTAAAGGCAGAGGCTTGTCACTATCACGCTCTTGGCACTTTCTTAATCTTCGGGCGGCTCTGCGTGCGAAATTTCAAAAAGACAGGCTATGGCTCGTAGCCACGGCACATTTCTTATGCAGACTTCTACCTACGTCGTTTACTTCGATTTCTAAAGTCCAGAATTGTCTCTAAGCTGCGGCCTTTTAATGCGGACATACGCTCTCTGTTGTCTGGCAATTTCTAAAGACCCAGGCATCTCACCTGTTAGATCTTTCTGACATAAACTTAAGATTACTGTCGTGGCAATTTCAAGGCAGTTATGGCCTAAGCAACTGTGATTTCTTAATGTAGGCACAACTCATGATGCAGCAATTTCAAAAAACGAGTGTGGCTCTGGCCCTCTTTTGGTACATGGTAATGCAGACTTCTAGCTTTACATTGTCTAGCAATTTCTAAAGCTTAGACTGTGGCTCTACGCTTGCTGGCACTCTCTTCACGGACGATTTCTGGCTCTACGCCGTCATTGAATTTCTAAAGGCCAAACAGTGGCTCTACGCCTGCAGGCACTTTCTTAATGCCAGACTTCTGGCTCTACGTCGTCTGGAAATTTCAAAGACAGGCCGTAGCTCCCAAAAGCGATGGTACTTTCCTAATGCGGACATACGGCTCCTCTTGGATTTGGAAATTTCTAAAGGCGGCCCGTGGCTCTATGCACCTTGCACTTTCTAATGCGGACTTTTGGATTTACGTGCGGCAATTTCTAAAGAGCAGACGTGGCTCTAAGCCTGCTGTGATTTCTTAATGCTGAACTTCTAGCTGCATCGTCACAGCGATTCAGGCGGGCGTGGCTCAAGCACGCTGTTTTTCATAATGCCAGATTGTGGCTCTACGCCTGCTGACACTTTCTTAATGCCAAACGTCTGACTCTACGCCGTCTTGCAATTTCTAAGGACCCGAGCTACGTGGCTCTCGCACATTTACACTTTCTTAATGTGCCAAACCGGCTCGCCGTTTGGCAATTTCTAAAAAATCGAGCCCGTGGCTCTAAGCCGGCTGACTTTCTTAACACAAGACTTCTGAAGTACTCGCCGTCGGCAATTTCACCAAGGCAGGTGTGGCTCCCACTGGCGCGGCCTTTCTTAATGCAGTTGCTACGCCGTTTGGCAAGTAAGACGGAGCGCCCAGCTCTAGCCCTCTTGGCATTTTCTTGTCTGAAGCTTGTTTGGCTCTCGTCGATCTGGAAGGATTTCTAAAGGCCGGACATTGGCTCTCGATGGGGTTGGCACTTTCTTAATTCTAGACTTTTGGATCTAGGGCGTAAGAATTTCGAAGGCTGAGTACAGTGGCTCTAAGCATGTTGGTGGTTCTTAATGGCGAGACTTGGCGCTCTGAAATCAGGCCTAAAGGCGGATGGCTCTCGCTTTGTTGACACTTTCTTAATGCGGACTTACGGTTGTCGTTGTCTGGAAATTTCTTAATTCAGACGGTGGCTGAACTGCTGCACTCTTCATGCGGACTTACGGCTTCGCGTTGCAATTTCATCTGGGCGTGGCTGCGCTATTGACACTTTCTTAATGCCAAATTATGGCTCTAAGCCTGTTGGAATTTTCTTAATGTCAGACTTCTAACTCGAACCCATCTAGCAATTTCTAAAGCCGAAATTTTGTGGCTCTACACACCTTGCACTTTCTTAATCTGCTTGTGGCTCTTAGTCTGCACTCTTAATGCCAAACTATGGCTCTAAGCCTGTTGAAATTTTCTTAATGTCAGACTTCTAGCTCGAACACGTCTGTCAATTTCACAAAGGCAAAGGTGTGGCTGCCTTTGCACTTTCTTAATGCGGACCGGCTCTGCGCCGGTTGCAATTTACAAAGGAAGCGATCTGTAGCTCTAAACCTCTTGTCATTTCTTATTCCAAGACTTACATGTCTGTAGTTCTTGATTTCAAAGGCCAAACTATGGCTCCTATATATGAAATTCTCTAGGCTAGACTGTGGCTCTACGCTTACTGTCACTTTCTAAATGCTAGACTTTTGGCTCTATCTTGGGTTAGCCGATTTCTAAAGGTCGGCCTTTGTGGATCTAATGGCCAAACACTGTAGCCACTGAACTTTCGCTTTACCGTCTGGCAATTTCTAAAGGCCAGACTGTGGCTCTATGCTTGTTGGAACTTTCTTAATGCCAGACTTTTGGCTCTACGCCGTCTGGAAATTTATAAAGGCCAGACTGGGGCTCTAACTCTATTGGCATTTTCTTAATGCCACACATCTGGCTCTATGTCGTTTGGAAATTTCTAAGGCAGAGGCTTGTGGCTCCTTTCTTGGCACTTTCTTAATGCGGATTCACGGTTTGTACGCCCCGTGAGATATTTCTAAATGTCGGGTGTGGATTTAAACTGCTAGCACTTTCTTAATGCGGACCACGGCTCTCGTGCGTTTGGAAATTTCTAAAAGCCAATCTGTGGCTCTAAGCCTGCTGACACTTTCTTATTACCCGGAGACTTACGGCTCTCGATCGTCTGATTTCTAAAGGCTAGATTGGCAACTACGCTGAAACTTTCATAATGCGGACTTACGGCTCTCGCCATCTGGCAATTTCTAATATCGAGGCTGTGGCTCGCTCTTGACACTTTTAATACTAGACTTTTGGCTCTAGCGTCGCGATTTCAAAGACGGGCTGTGCTCTAAGCCTACTGGTACTTTCTTAATGCAAGACTTTTGGCTCTACACCGTCTGGAAATTTCTGAAGGCCAGACTCTAGCTCTATGTCTGCTGACACTTTCTTAATGCAAGACATCTAGCTCTACGCCATCTACCAATTACTAAAGCCAGGCCTTGAGCAGAGAATCTTTGGCACTTTCTTATTGCAGACTTCTGGCTCTACACCTTTAAAAATTTTAAAGAATAAGCTAGCTCTAAACTCTTCAGCGATTTCTTAATACGGAACCACAGCTCTGTCTTTGTCTGGCAATTTCTAAAGGCCATCTGCTAGCATTTCTCTGACTGCGACGCTTTCTTAATGCTAGACATTGATTTCTTGCCACGGTAGGGTGAGCGGAATCATGAAATTGTTTCCTATGTTCCTCACTGCTGGTAGTCGAGCTAACGCAGTATAGTGAATCTGGTCGAACCACGGGGATGAGTTTTCATCCTATGAATGACTCGCATCGGTGTTGAAAATGGTAGGAGCTTTTAATTTGGATTTTGGATTTGTTTCAAAAGCGATTGGAAGTTGTTTGAATCTTTGATTAATTGTAAAAGCGAGAAAGTGAGGTATTGAAAAGGTAGCTTTGGGGTTTAGGTCACTAACCGACAACATGGGGTAACAAGTGTCCTCGGGTTTATCCTCGCATCATGGCAAGTAACCTATAGTCAAGCCATACTTGGGATCTTTGTTTAACTAAACCTAACCACAGAAACACTCTATTTGGTCGACACGAGGCTGACATGCATTTACGGTCCTTTCGGTTTAAACCACCTTTTCAGCCTCATTTCAGTGGCTCGTAAGGCCATCTAAGAATAACAGTGCATCTAACAATAAGTATACCTTTGTACCCTAAAGCATAGTAAGTATTGGCCAAAGTAATGACATTAAATGATATTCAACCCTAATTTGAAAAGGTGGGGTATAAATGATACACAGCATTTTAAAACATGAGGACAACCTGCCATTTGCCCCAAAACCAAGCTAGCGACCCTGCTCTTCAAAGTTATGAGGCTTAGCCAAACATCTCTTGAGTTGTCATCCTCAAGAGGGTGTTTGGCAGCCTAGAAAATGAAAGAAAGAGGAGAGAGAAGAGAGAAAAGCAAACTTTAAAATGAAAGCTGTGGGAGATATTTACATAAATGAAAAGTTGCCAAAAGATTGCTTAGGGTTACAAAAATGATGGGGGCTTATATAGGCCACCCAATGTGTGAAACTACAAAGAAAGCCTAATATATTGGCTCTTACAAGACAAAAAGGTAATACACAGCAGAGTGCGTTTGGCATTAATTACACAAATTTAACGAGAGTAGAATTTATTTATGCGAGGAAAATTTATTGGGTAGCGAAAATTTCGGTAACTATGAGATTACTAACTAGCAATTCGCTAACTGGCCAATTACAGAGATAGAAAATGGGAATTTAGCTATGCCGCGATGAATTCGGCTAGCTAAGCGAAATTTCTCTAGACTAGCGAAAATTTTGAGAGATAGTGAAAATTTTGAGAGATAGCGAAAATGGAGAACTAAGCTAAACGCATTGATTTTTAAGCTATATAAGCGAATTTATTGCTTGTGAAATTTCAATTAAGCTAGGATGCGAAATTTTATTATGTTCATGAAATTTTATAATCCACATTGTGAAAATGTAATCATAGCGAAATTTCTGGAATTGTGTTCTTGACCTTTGCCTCTTTTTCTAACTGCGTCATAAAATGGCAGCTGCGCCCGTTTCGTGTTTGAATTTTTGATATGTTGATGGTGGAAATAGTTTCAATCTTCATGGTTCAACACATCTCGATACTCGGAATTAGAGCTTTAATGGACGAGGTACCACGAACCTACAAAATAACCTGAAATAACCTCGAGTAAGCAAGTGATACTAAGTAGACCTGAACACCTCAATTGGCTTAATTGATACGATTAGTGCGCAAAAAGCACTCAAAACCTATCTCGAATAGGGCTCAAAATAGCAATTTTTGGGCACTAATCAAAAGACCAGACTGTGGCTCTAAACCTGCTTGTACTTTCCTAATGCCAAATTTTTGGCTCTATACCGTCTAGCAATTTCTAAAAATGGCCTTGGCTCAATCTGTGGCTTTCTTAATGCAAGACTTCCTAGCTCGCCATCTGAGCGATTACTAAAAGCAGAGACTATGGCTCTAAGCATCATGGCACTTTAGTAATGCGGACTACAAGCTACGTCAGTCGACAATTTCTAAAGAGCTAGGCGTGGCACTAAACACATTAGAACTTTCTTAATGCCAGACTTCTGGCTCTACGCCGTCTGGTAATTTCTAAAGCCCCGGGTATGGTTATCGGCTTATCGACACTTTCTTAATGCCGGTTGCTCGACTCATCGTGCAGCGATTTTCAAAACTTGGCTGTGGCTCTACACCTCACGCTTTCTTAAGCCGGACTTTCCCTGGCACTACGCTTCGGTAATTTCTAAAGTTCAGATTGTGGCTCTAAGCCTGCTGACACTTTCTTAATACCAGTCTTCTGGCTCTACGTCGTCTGACAATTTCTAAAGACAGCGTGTTTGTATTCCAGTGCGGCACTTTCTTAATGCGGACTTCTAGCCCTCGTCATCGGCAATTTCACAAAGACGGTGTGGCTCTATGCTACGCGGCACTTTCTAATGCGGACTTTTGGCACTATGCCGTCTGGCAATTTCTAAAGGCCAGAATGTTGCTCTACGCCTCTGGCACATTCTTAATGCAAGACTTCTGGCTGTACGCCGTCTGGCAATTTATAAATGCCAAACTGTGGATTTAAGAGTACTTGCACTTTCTTAATGCCGAACTTAGGCTTCGCGTGTGCTCATTTCTAAAAGCTGGCTTGTGGTTATGCGCCTGCACTCTTAATGCGGACTTCTTGCTCTCGCCGTCTAGCAATTTCTAAAGTCGAGACTATGGCTCTAGCTTCTTGGCACTTTCGTGCCAAACTTAAAGCTCCTTGATAAAATTTCTAACGTAAAAGCTATGGCTCGCTTATGGAATTGCTCTTAATGCGGACAACAAGCTCTCACGCCCATCTGGAAATTTCTAAAGCCAATGGCTCTAAGCGTTTGGCACTCTTTATTGCGGACTTACGGCTCTCTGTTGTATGGCAAAATCTAAAGGCGGTATTGGCTCTGCTCTTAGTGGCAATTTACTAATGCAGGCAATAAGCTCTACGTCGTGCGGATATTTTAAAGGCTAGGCGGCAACCTCGCTGTTGGCGCACTGCGGATGCGGACTCTTAGCTCTTACCGTATGGAAATTTCAAAGGCAGACCAGTGGCTTCCTTTGCTAGAGTTTCCTAATTCAAGACTTCTGGCTCTACGCCGTTTGGCAATTTCTAAAGGCTAGGGCAATTTCTAAAGGCCAGACTTTTGCTCTACGCCTTCTGGCACATTCTTAATGTCAGACTTCTTGCTATGAGCCGTCTGGCAATTTCTAAATGTTAGATTGTGGATTTAAGCCTGCTTGGACTTTCTTAATGCTAGATTCTGGCTTTACGCCACCTGGCAATTTCTAAAGGCTAGACTGTGGCTTTACGTTTACTAACACTTTCTTAATGACAGACTTCTAGCTCTACGCGGCAATTTCTAAAGGCCAGATTATGGCTCTAAGCCTGCTGGCACTTTCTTAATGCCAGACATCTGGCTCGACCCGGTCTGGCAATTTCTAAACGCAAGACTTTGGCTCTACGCCAGCTGGAACTTTCTTAATGCAAGACTTCTTGCTCTACCGTCTGGTAATTTATGAAGGCCAATATGTGGCTCTATGCCTGCAGGCACTTTCTTATTGTCAGACTTCTTGCTCTAAGCCTTATGGCAATTTCTAAAGGCCAGACTGTGGCTCTACGCCTGTTGGCAATTTCCTAATGCTAGACTTTTGGCTCTACGCCATTTGGCAATTTCTAAACGTCAGACTGTGGCTCTACTCCTATTGACACTTTTTTAAGGCCAGACTTCTGGCTCTAAGTCGTCTGGCAATTTCTAAAGGCTAGACTGTGGCTCTACGCCTGTTGGCACTTTCTTAATGCCGGACTTTTGACTCTACGCCGTCTGAGAATTTCTAAAGGCCAAACTGTGATTCTACGCCTGCTGACACTTTCTTAGTGTCATACTTCTAGCTCTATGCCATCTGGCAATTTCAAAAGACCCGACTATGGCTCTAAACCCTTTGGTACTTTCCTAATGTAAGACTTCTAGCTCTACGCCGTCTGGAAATTTCTAAAGGCCAGACTATGGTATAGTACCCCAAAATATACCATAGCGATTTTCGAGCATGTTTAGGGTATTTTATAACATAAACTGAATGTTTCGTGATTAAATGCGAAACATGGAAGCAGAAGACAGAGGAAATTTACAAGACTTAAGGATAAAATTTTGTTTTTCCCAAAAAAGAACATAGAAGTCATAAGATAGAAAAACTATGGGCTAAATTAGGAATATAGCATAACTTGAATTGCAAAAAGAGAGAACCTAAGGACTAAAGTGTAATAATGGAAACTTAACCCAAAAAAAATGGGTTTTTGACTTGGCCAAACATGGCCTTAACAAAACATGGGATTTAAGCAAAATATGGTCTCATTTTTGGGAGGATAAAAACCGTAGAGAGGAAAAGAGAGAAGAAGAGGAAGAGGAAGAGAAGAAGAAGAAGAGGTGAAGCGAAACCCAGGTATGGAACTATGACCTTTAATATGGATCTATATAGATTTTAAGGCTTTGTATGGTTAATAATCTCCAAGCTAGGGTTTTGATAGAATTGCATCCCTAGCCTTGCATTTCTTGAAAATGGGTTGAGTAAAACCCATGGGAGTCTAGATAGTTATAGAATCCTCTTTTTTAGAATTAGTTATGGGTTAATTGAGAAATGGTGAAGGTTAGGGTTTAGAATAAGCCTAACTAATCATCATATTTGGGTTGTGTATGGGTCTTAACCCATATTAGAATGGTTTTTGGAGGAGATTCATGGAAAGTTTGGAAGAAAGATAAGTGATGAAATATGTTGGAGAAAAGAGATTTCAAGATGAATATGAAATAGTTTTGAAGTGTATAGAGAATAAAGTTGATTGGGTAGCAAAATATGGAAAAATGGGTGAAAAACACACGTGGGCATTTTGTTGACATGTGCGGTACACCTTGAATATGTACGGTGTATTGGATTCTAGTCATTTGGGCCAACATGTACGATGCGGTCGGGGGTGTCTTAGGGCATGTAATGCTCATTTTCCTATTCAACCAGTTTTAATATTTAGCCATAACTTGCTCATTTCTTATCCGATTTGAGTGATTCAAGTGGATAATTAAAATGAACTTCAGGATAACCAAACATACGGAAATAGGCATGTCGTCAGGATTCTGATTATAGGTAGCCCAAAAATTCACTCAAAGTAGGGCTATGTGCATGATTCACGCATCGGTTGAACATAGAGTAGTCAGGGTTGTTCCAGACATCTTGAAGTTCGGTGCTCAATTGGGGTAGTTCGATTCGGAGGAGAACCCTTAGCACCTTAACTTTAAAGGGTACAAAGAACCAATGTCAAATATGGGGTCAAGGCACTAGAAAATGAATAACTAAGCGTCCTGGGTAAAGTGACAAGCCAGACTAGTTGGCACCAAAAATGCCATAACTTGGAGTTTGGATGATCGATTGGAGATTCAATTTCTAAGTAAAAGGATTGATTCATAAAGGAACAGAGAATACATGAATGAGGTGTGAACTCAATAAGTATTCTGTATAGGCTATAAGTATATGAAATACCATATGTAATAGGCATGAAATAAGAAAATATAAGGAAATGGCAATGTCATAAAAACATAATGTGGCTAAGAAGGCCCCTATTATAAGATAGTAGGTTACTGAACTAAAATAATTGTAAAATTGCCTAAGACTAGTTATTGAATGACATGGCACCTGTATTTGCATTCAGGCGAGGCACGTATGACCTTGGTACTCTCGGGGTGTGCCGGTACTCTCGATTGAGTGCGACGACACTCTTTGATGTGTGGTACTCTCACGATTAGTACTTGATTGCTCTACGATTAGTGCCGGTGCTCCCAGATTAGTACTTTGGTACTCTCTGATTAATGCGACGGTACTCTCTGTCGGTCTTGACACTCCTACTTGTGCTCGGCATGATCTTTTGTAAAGTATCTTCGGATACTCATTGTCTTTGTGTCTTACTCATTATTATGTAGTCTAGGTATTCATTTAGTTATATGAAAGCCTGCGGTACTACAGTATAAGTTTTGTAGTACTTACGAGTACTTCCGTATAAGAATAAGTTTCGCAATACCAGTATACGTTCCGTCATATCTCTGTAGTACCCTCTGGGTACCTCTGAACAAATTAAGCTCCGTAGTATAAGTATAAGCTTGTTGTACCTACTGGGGTACCTGCGTATAAGCATAAGTTACGTGAACTCCTACGGAGATTTGAGAGGGTGCTATGGAAATGCGAGTATGTGGATAAGTATCGATTGCAACTGAGAAGTCCGATATATATATATATATATATATGTCCTTTAAGAGTCTGAATAAGTATACGTACGTCTGAAACATAAGTATGTAATCTACGGGGAGACAAGTATAAGTATGTATAAGCTTGATCTTGTATACAAGGAATACGAGACCAAGTATGTGTCCTACGGGAGATACGTATAAGAATAAGTCTGCTATAAGTGTAAGACCCAAGTAGTATAAGTTTATTATAAGTATAAGTAAAGTTAGGTCAAAAACTCACGAGAGATGTGAACAAGCATAAGTTTGTTATAAGGATAAGTATGTATGCAAGAATTGTTATATGATAACAAGTATGTATTAATGATACATTATATGAATTCTGAAGATTCGATGCTCTGATTCTTGTTTTTATGTTATTTGTGATTAAGTATAAATGCATGTTGTATAAGATATGTTTCCCCTTGAGCGTAAAGCTTAGCACGGGTTGTCGGAGTGTAGGTACGGGAGAAAACGTCTGAAAACAATGCATCTGTTGGGCCAGCCTGCAAGTAAGGGTTCACTTACATGTGAGTTACGTACTGCGATTTGTAAATGTAAAGTCACGAGTTTGTATTTATCAAATGGGACTCGATAATTATGTATAGATTTTGATGGGCCTAACGATTGGTAGTTCTTTTGATATGTATATGATATTTTGGGTATGTTATAAGATGTAGGCCATACCGCAAGTACGATTCGGTTCAAATCAGTAAAGTCGATATATGGTCGCGTCCTGGAAATATTGAGATCCGCCCGATCAGGTCGGGCGGGAATCGAGGAATGTGGCCGATGGCTCGCCCTGCTGGCACTTGCCTCTCTTTGCCCAGTTTTGGCTCTGCGAATCTTGCAATTTCTAAAGGCAAGGCTCTCGCTGCTTCCGCTCTTAATCTTCAAACTTCGACTCTACGCGGTTGGCAATTTTAAAAAGTCAAGCGTGGCTCTAGCTCTTGGCACTTTTTGTCTTGGGCATAGCACCACGCCGTCTGGCGATTTCTAAAGCTGAAGCGTGGCTCACCTATTGGCACTTTCCAAATGCAAGACTTTTGGCCCTATGCCGTCTTGCAATTTCTAAAGGCCAGACTGTGGCTCTAATTCTGCTGGCAGTTTCTTCATGCCAAACTTTTGGCTATACGCTGTCTGGAAATTTCAAAAGACAGGCCCATTGCTCTAAACCTCTTTGGTACTTTCCTAATACCAAACCGGCTTTACGCCGTCTGGTAATTTCTAAAGGCCAGACTTTGGCTCTAAGCCTATTGACACTTTCTTAATGCCAGACTTCTGACCTTACGCCGTGTAGCAATTTCTAAAGGCCCCGAATGTGGCTCTGTGCTCTTGGTACTTTCTCTTGTGCCGAGACATACGGCTCTCTACAGTATCTAGTAATTTCTAAAAACGGACTACGGCTCTAAACTTCTTGGCACTATCTTAATGCATGACTTACGTCTCTATGATACGGCAATTTCTAAAGGTCAGTTATTGGCTCAAGCCTCACTAGCGCTTTCTTAATGCAGTTACGGCGCTCACACACCGTTGTCGATTTGAAAAGACCGGACGTGGCTCTATACTGTTGTCACTTTTCTAATGCGAACTTCTAGCTCTACAAATCTGCCCGATTTCTAAAGGCAGGCCATGGCTCTAGCTGCTAGCACTTTCTGTGCCGCCACATCCTGTTGACCCGTGCGCAATTTCTAAAGCGAATGGTGGCTCTATAAACGGCACTTTCTTAATGCGAACATTGCTCTATCTTTGTCTTACAATTTACGAGTATCCCCGTGGCTCTATGCACCACTGCCATTTCTTGTGCCCGGACTTCTAACTCGCCTTATAGTATTCTAGAGCCGGGGCGGCTCTCGCTGTGACAATTTCCTGTGCGGACTTCTGGCTCTACGCCATCGCAATTTCAACCAGATTAGTGGCTCTACTCTTGTTTTTAATGCTAGACTTGGCTCCTAAGCCGTTTGGCAATTTCTGAGAGCGCTGAACTGGCTCTGCGCCGGCCTTTTCTTGTCTGGGACTTACGGCTTCTGTTGTCTTGGAATTTCTAAAGTACAGGCGTGGCTCTATACTGCTTGCACTCTTAGTGTCATGTACCTCTGCTGCCATTTGGCAATTTCAAGACTCATTTGTAGCTCGCTGTTTGACCTCTCGCATATTTGAGACTTCTAGCTGCGTAGATGCGGAAATTTCTAAAGGCTGGGCGTCTATTATACGTATCTTGGCCTTTTCTCTTGCCCGGATTTACGGCTCTAAGCCGAGATCTTGCAATTTCTAAGCTTGATTATTGGCTCTAGAGCACCTTCCACTTTCTTAATGCCCGGACTTACGGCTCTGCCTTAGTTGGCAGTTTCTAAAGTCAAGCGTGGCTCTAATCCTACTAGCACTTTTAATGCGGACTTTTGGCTCTGTAGTCTGGCAATTTCTAAAGGCAGACTATGGCTCTACACTGTTGGCACTTTCAAATACAAGACTTATTGCCGTCTTGCGATTTCTAAAGGCTAAGTGTATTTTGTAATCTAGTGCGATTTCTTAAATGCCAAACTTACATTTCTGTAGTCACAGAAATTTCAAAAAGCAGGCGTATTTCTAAGCTGCTGGAATTTTCCTAATACAAGACTTACGGCTCTTAGCCATCGGCGATTTCTAAGGTTAGACTTTGGCTCTAAGCGTGGCACTTTCTTAATGCCCGGACTTAGACTCTATGCTTTACGGCCGATTTGTAAAAGCGAGGCACATTTGCTCTAGCGGGTGACACTTTCTTAATCGAACTTACGGCTCGTCATCAGCAATTAAGGCGGACATAATCTTCGCACATTGGCACTTTCTTAATGCCAAACTTTTGGCTCTGGCCCAGTCGGCAATTTCACGAAGGCTAGGCTTGTGGCTCTTAGTACATTACTTAGTTTCTTAATCTGACTTTTGGCTCACGCCCGTCTGTGATTTCTAAAGGCAGGCATATTCTAAGGCGGATTGTGACTCTACACTGGCGGCACTTTCTTAATGCGAATTTTGGTATGCGTCGTTTGGAAATTTCTAATTCTCGAGGCGTGGTTCGCCTACTTGCCGGTTTCTTCATATGGGCCGACTTCGCCGTTTGCTTGATTTCTAAAGGCCCGGATTGTCCCCTCTACGCTGGCGGCACTTTCTTAATGCCGGACACGATCTGCATTGTCTAGAAATTTCTAAAAGGCTAGACTATGAAATAAACCCTCTGCCCAGGCGCTTTCTTAATGCGGGACTTTTTGGTTCGATACATCTGCAATTTCTAGAGGCAAGGCGGCCCTAGGCTGGTGGCCTTTCTTGCCCAAAGCCCAGGACTTAAAGGCTACAGGCGTAAACAATTTCAAAGACTAGGCTGTGGCTCGCCTTCAAGCAATTTCTAAAGGCGGGCTTTGTGGCTCTAAACTGTGGGTCACTTTCCTAATGACCAGACTTTCGGCTCTCGTTGTCTTGATTTCTAAAGGCAGTTGTAGCGGTATCCACGCTGACGCCTGTAATCCCAAACTTACGGCTCTACGTGATGCGGAAATTTCTTAAGAGCGGTGTGGCTCTCGCCTGCGGCAATTTATTAATGCGGACTTGACTGCCGTCTTATAATTTCTAAAGGCGGGCGTAGCTCTAAGCTTCTTTGGCACTTTACCTACACCTGTCGCGATTTAAAAGGCGGGCTGGCTATCTGAAATAAAGCTCTTCTAATGCCAGACTTCTAGCTCTACGTTGTGTGGATATTTTTAAAGGCAAGACTATGCCTTTACGCCAGCTGGCACTTTCTTAATACTAGTCTTGGCTCTATGCATGCGGAAATCTCTAAAGGCGGCCATGGAGTACATACAGCAGTGACACTTTCTTAATGCACGGACTCTGGCTCTACATGTCGACAATTATAAAGAGCTAGGCTGTGGCTCTAAACAGGCGGCACTTTATTAATATGAAGCTTTCCCGGCTCTACATTGTGCGGCAATTTCTAAAGCCCGGATTAGCTCTCGCTGGCCACTTTTCTAATGCAAACTTTTGTCTCATTAGTCGACAATTTCTAAAGGCTAGATAGTGACTCTAAGCTGTTGCTTGATTCTTAATGCGGACTTGGCTCTACGCCGTCGGCAATTTCTAAATGTGATTGTGGCTCTTAACTTCTTTGGCGATTTCTTAATGCGGACTTACGGCTCTCGCGTCTAGCACTTTCTAAAGAGCTTCCGGTACATTGCTCTACGCTTGTTGGCACATTCTTTATACGGACCCGGTATGCGCCATCTGACATTTCATGCGGAACTTTAGTTCTTTTGATTGCACTTTCTTAATGCCAAACTTACGTCTTCGTATGGCAATTTCTAAAAACCCCGGGCCCGTGGCTATCGCCATTTGCTGCTTTCTTAATGCGGACCGGCTCGCCCGTTGGAAATTTCACAAAGGCCGGATCATGGCTAAGCTTCTGAGCACTTTCTTAATGCAAGACTTCTGGCTCGACCCCGTATGGCAATTTCTAAAAACGAGCGTTATCTCGCCTACTGCTTTCTTAATGCGAAGCCGGCTCTACGGCCGTCTGGTAATTATGAAGGCAATCGTGGCTTAAGCCTCTGGCACTCTTATTGCCGGACTTCTGAGCTCTCTGCAGTAGTATGGAAATTTCTAATGGATGATGTGGCTCCTTTTCTTGGCAGTTCCTAATTCCTAGACCGAAACTCCCGCCATCGGCAATTCTAAAGGCCAGGCCCAAAGCGGATCAACACTGCTAACTTTTTAATGCTAGACATGCGGCTGGTTTGGAAGTCAAGGCTAGGCCCCATTGGCTCTGCTCCTCTTTGTAATTTCTTAATCTTTGGACTTTGGCTCTCTGATGTCCGAGAATTTCTAGTGGTGTGATTCTCGCTGGCGGCTTTCTTAGTGTCGCCGCTAGCTCTATACCTTTGGCATTCAAAAGGCTTCATTGTGTTTGTAAGCAGATTGGTACTTTCTAATGCAAGACTTCTAGCTCTCGTGTCTGGAAATTTCTAAAACCCAGGCGCGGCTCAGCCTCACGGCACCTTTCTAATGCAAGATTTCTGGCTCTACGCCGTCTTGCAATTTCTAAAGGCCAAACTTTGGCTATATGCCTGCTTGCACTTTCTTAATGCCAGACTTTTGGCTCTACGCAGTGCAGCCCGATTTCCTAAGGTTAGAGTGTGGCTCTCGCTGTTGGCACTTTCTAGGCTAGACACGGCTCGCCGTCTTGCAATTTCTAAAGGCCACACTGTGGCTCTAAGCCTGCTGGGAGTTTCTTAATGATAGACTTCTGGTTCTATGCTGTCTGGCAATTTCTGAAGGCCAATCTGTGGCTTTAAAAGCCTGTTGGCACTTTCTTATTGCCAGACTTCTGGCTCTATGCCGTATGAAATTTCTAAATGACAGACTATTGCTCTACGCCTGCTGGCAATTTCCTAATTCCAAACTTCTGGCTCTACGCCATTTGGCAATTTCTAATAACGGCCTTAGATCTAAGCTTCTTGGCACTTTTTAATGCTAGACATCGGCTGCGATCTGCAATTTCTAAAAAGCTAATTTGTGGCTCTAAACTGCTGGCTCACTGTATCTTTTGGGACTTTTGGCTCTATGCCTTCTTGGAATTTCTAAAGACGGCTGTGATTCTATGCTTCTTTGGCACTTTCTAAGTGTCATCTTACATTTCCCCATGTCGTTTGGTAATTTCAAAAGACCCGGTAATGACTCTAAACCATTTGGTACTTTCTAATGCAAGACTTCTAGCTCTCTTGTCGTCAGAGGAAATTTCTAAGGCTAGTTGTGGTCTACGCACCTTGCACCTTTCTAATGCGATTTCTAGACTCTACCTCGTCTTATGATTTCTGAACTGGAGCCTTGGTACATAAGCGTGCTTACACTCTTAATGCGAGACTTTTGCATATGCTCTAAAAATTGATTTGTGAAAACTACCACTATTAACTTTCCTAATGCAAGACTTGGCTCACGCCGTCTTTTTAATTTCTAAAGGCCACCTTGTGGCTCTAAACTCTTGGGAGTTTCTTAATAGCGAGACCGGCTTTCGCCGTTACCGTGCCACGGTAGGGTGATCAGGAATCCAACAAGGTACATCCTATATTCCTCCTATGTAGTCGACTCACTGCGATATCAGCCCGGATCAAGGTAGAGCCAGGGGATGGGGTTCCATCATTACAAATGATTTAAGTGAAGTCAAAACTGGTGAATTAAATTTGGATTTTTAGGTTTGGTTAAAAACAGTGAGGTTTTGGGGTTTAAAACTGAAAATAAAATGCAGAAAAATAAGAAAAGAACTTCTTGAAGTCTCGGGCCACTGGGTTAGGGTTTTTAGGGCGACTAACATGTCCTCGGGTCTTTTTCCTTACGTTGGGGAGCATGACATATAGTCATTTCCCGAACCGGATCTTCATTTAGCTTTAAAAACTAAACCCTATGATTTTCCCTTTTGAAACATAGCATTTAAATGGGCATAAATGTTCCTAACAGTGAAAACACATCTCAAAAACCCTAATCCACGATAAATAGCAGGAGACAACTAACTGAGCATCAATGGATCTAGTGAAAGTATCCATTGAACCCCAACTTGTAAATACACATTAAAGAGAGCATGTAAGAGATTTTACCAACCTAAGTGAGAAGTGGAACAAGCAACCATAAATCGTGTGTGTTAAAATGGGAGGACCGTCAGATTACCTCCAAACCGTTGCCGGTGGCCGTCCTCTTCAGGAGGAAGAGGCCTAGCCAACCATCCTCTGAGTTGTCATCCTCAGAGGAGTGTTTGGTAGCCGAGAAAGGGAGAGAAAATGAGAGAAAATGGAAAAAACGGGAGAACTGGAACCCTAACTTTATTTACAGCAAAAAAATCGTCCTCCTTCCAACAGTGTATACAAATGGCTTATGTAGCCTTACAAACTAAGTGAAATACCATACAATCCAAACATAAGTGATTACAACAAGGGTAGAAAGGAGAAAAACCAAAATTGTAACAAAAACTGAAGATCAAAAGCGAGAAGGAATAGCTCTTTGGAGGAACGGTGTCGAAGGAGGAAATTTGGGAGCCGGTGCTGCGGGAACCAAATCTCGCATTGCCATTTTCTTCACTTTTTGCTCTTAACTCATACGGTCATTGATCACTTGATCTTGAGTTTGACTTGAATTCTTCGTGCTTGGATCGACCAACAATTCGGCATAATTAGCTAGCAAAGCGCAAAATTTGCCACAAAATGTGATCATTAAAATAGTAAGGGGACCTTAATGTGTAAATTGGATTAATTAAGGCCAGTTAGTATACAAAAGCACTGAAACCTACAATAAATAGGAGTTCAAAATAGCGCTTTGCAGGCACTAATCTACTGACCATTGTAAAGTCCTTAGCAATGAAAGAAAGAAAGAAAGAAAGAGCATACAAAATGATAACAAAATAACGTTCACAAAAATGGTATTTCGAAAGGTTGTGAATGAGTAATCCTAACCATAAGTAAAAATCATCAGCCGTGTCCAGTATTATCATGAGAGAATGAATGCCATACAAAATTGAGTATTAAAAGGAGCCTCCTTCTTGGTAGATCAACCAGAAACTTCCACCAAAATCTAAGTGTTTTTGTTGATCATTCTCATTAATAAAATTTACTAAGCCTCTCCCCAAGCCTAGCTACTATAGACCTATCTTTAACAACTAAATAGATCGGGACCACTCATATTCCACAATTCTTTTTGCATTTGTAGGGTGCAATCTTGAGGAATCTGTTTGCCAAAGTCCGTAGCGGGGGATCTACAGGCTTGACTCCAGTAATTAGGCTTAGGGCACCAAGTCACATAAGGATCTTCGACCCTGAGCTCTTGATTTCACCGGACCCAGATGATTTTGGGACTGGCACACAACTTGCTAAACTCCACCCATCCACCCATGTAAGCGAGCACTAGTCGGTGGCTCCCAACTTGATGGAGTTTAGGGCACGGACTTTAAAGGCTTCGCCATATACCCCTCGGGCTAGTGATCGGGTTTCAAAGTAACCATTGCAATTTTTATTCTTTTTCTTTTTGCTTTTTCTTTTCTTTCTTTTAACTTTTTTTTTTTCGAAGACGCATTGGCCTTCTTTCACATGGGGTCCTTAACCTATTAAAGGTAGTCAATGAAACTAGGAATGAGATTATGAAAAGTAAAGGAGGTTGCACAATTTCTCAACTTATCATTGAAACCTAATGTGCTCGGTGTGTAGTTCAGCTAAAAGGTGGAAAGAAAAGGTTGAAATCAATAAATTCAACTAATCATTCCATATTAAGCATGGAACCAATCTAACATCCAATAAATTGGACAAAATTTCAAATTTTTTCAAACCATGGGCTAGACCACGACCTGCAAAAAATTTTGGTTGCAGGGTCAAATTTTGAAAAAGTAAAATTGTTTGAGTATAACTTGACTTTATAAAAGGAACAGCAAGCCCTTTGAACATCACAAAATGGAAAATGCACAAAATAATAACAAAACATAAATGCAAAATCCACCTTCTTCTTCATCCCGACGAAGCATCGGCGTCGGAAATAGAGGCTCGGATTGGAAAATAAAATGTAAGTGTTACCTCCTTGATGAGATGTGATCATGCAGCTGGATGAGAAACATAAGCTTTCCATCGAGCACCTTATTCACTCCGTTTGAGCTTCAAATGAACAAGTTAAGGGAAGAAAAGAGAGGAAAAAGTGTGGGTTGGACAGTTTTCAGGTAAAAAACATATTATCCATAAAAAATATTCTTTGGGGTGTGTTTGCAGTTCTACACTCTCTAAGCTTTCAGCGGTCGTGGGAGCAGCACAAAAGCAGGAGTTGGATGAAAAAGTTATGACGAAAAACGAGATTTGGAGAAAAGTGGGACGTGTGATTTTCAAGCTATGCTACAATATTTTCGCTAACAGCGAAATTTAAGCTAAACTAGCGAAAATTTGACATAGCCTTGAAAATTTCATTTATGTTTACGAAAATTTATTATGTCTAATAAATGAAAATTGTTAATTTTTGAATTTTTAATCGAATAAAATAATTAATAAATAAAAATAATAAAAATAAAAATAAAAACATTTTTTTCAATTTTTTTATATATATAAAAAACGATTTTTTAAGAGACAAAATTTTTTATTTTATATATATATATATATATATATATATATAACAAACAGTTTTTACCTTACAGGTATCATTTAATTCATTAACTAAGCTAGCGAAATTTAAGCACAACTAATAAGAGGAATTTATTCAGCTAATGAAATCCCATATTCTCTGTAAAATTACCCGATTCCCCATTTATCTCTTATTTATTTGTGAAATTTCGGCCCAAACTAAAGCAATTTCACATGTAGTGAAATTTTTGCGTTTCATTTGGGATGAATTTTAACAACACGAAAATTCTGTATAGGATTCTTACGTCTTGTTCCAGAAATTTAAAATTTACATTTATCTTTAAGATTTATACATGAATTGTAAAAATTAACTTTCTGAAAAATTAGGAAAAATTACGAAAGAAAAAATTAATTTAAAAACATAAATTAACTAAAGATGATCAAATCTAAGAAAGAAAAAATTACTTGAAATTAAAATAAAAATACAATAAAATAAAATAAAATGAAAAATTAAAACAAAAGTGGAAATGTGCTCCCCAAACCTTCCGCCCAGGCCCTTTGGAGCTCTTTGGAGCTGACGGAGCTCGGGAAATATCGGGGCTGGGTTCAAAATCGAGCCAGCACCAGAGACCATCCACTATGCCATGCGGTTTGTCTGTTGCCATGTTTGAGGTAGTAGCAAGTGCGTACAAAGGCCACTAATTTCTTGAAGTTTTTCAGCATGGGCAGTGATGGGGTGGCCTTTTTGGTGGGTGCTTTAGGGATTGGTTTGTCTCTTTGCGAGCATGGGCGATATGTACACTTGGTCGGCGAGGGGTACTAGCGATTGGGTTGTTTTTGGGTTGAAGCGATCAGCATTAGGATCCAAATCTATGGGTTTGGTTGAATGATAGGCTATTGGGTCCCTTCCTTTGTTCATGTCCCTTTGCTCTTCTCGGTCGATGGGAAGGTTGTATTATTCTTCCATGGCGGATAAGCGGCACGGCCGAGGATTCAAAATTTTCCACCGGGTTTCTTGTGGGCTGCTTTGGCCAGGCCACGGCACTCCTCTACCATGGTGCCACTTTGGCCTCCTCCTCTGGTGGACATCCTTTGGCCCGATCAATTAGGTCTTCAATGGAATCTTGCATGTTGTCCAATCATGCTCAAAATCTGATGTTCAGCCCGTCTAATCTTTGGTCAGGAATTCTCCTCGGTATGGATTTTCATAATTGGACATTAATTTCTTTGTTTCATCCACAACATCACCCACAGGTTGTAGGTCAACGAAATTGCTTGCGTTGGGAGATTGGCCTTGTGGTGGTTGGTGAGACAAAGAAGCATCACGTGGATGTGGAGGAGGTGCATAAGTTGAGGAACACTATGGCTTGGAGCACTCCATCCATTTAGTTCTATAGTCCCTCATGGATCTAGGTGGGTTGGATTTCTCTCGGGGTTCTTGGCGATTTTTGCCATGCGAGTCCTATAGTCCTCATTGTCATATATGCCCTAGAGGTTACTCTCATTGTGTGCTCTTCATGTGGGGGTTCCATTTCTCTCGGTCAATTTTCCCACGAACCGGCCCCTTGCCTTGGAATTTTTGATCCCGAAAATGGATTCACTTGACAAAGCGAGAAGCAAGAAAATAGTCCTCTTGCACCTTTTTTTTAACGAGTGAAATAAAACTAGAAAAAATATTTGTAAAATGATAAAAATTCACGAAGACTTGTGATGGGGATCCGCAAGTGTTCCCACAACTCGTCGAATACACTAGGCACCATCCGAAACATGGCGCCGACGGGTCGTGCGATGGGTGTCAAGATGACAAAATTTTATCTATATTCCTCCTCTTTAGTAGTATTCTTGCATTATAGCGGTCTAGGGTCGAACACGGGGATGAGTTTTCTTCGTACAAATGATTTAAGTGAAGTCAAAACTGGTGAATTAAATTTGGATTTTTAGGTTTGGTTAAGCGGTGAGGTTTGGGGTTCAAGCGAAAATAAAATCTGAGAAAAATAAGAAAAGAACTCCTTGAATCCGAGACCCAGGTTAGGGTTTTAGGGCGACTAACATGTCCTCGGTCTTTTCCTAGTTGGGGAGCATGACATAGTCATTTCCGAACCGGATCTTCATTAACTAAAAACTAAACCTATGATTTTCCTTTTGAAACATAGCATTTAAATGGGCATAAATGTTCTTGGTGAAAACACATCTCAAAACCTAATCCCGATAAATAGCGAGAGACAACTAACGAAACATCAATGGATCTGGTAAATCCATTGAACCCAAAACTTATGATACATTAAAGAGAGTATGTAGAGATTTTAACCTAAGTGAGAAGTAGGAACTTAAACAACCATAAATGCGTGTGTTAAAAGCAGGAGGACCGTGCGTTACCTCCAAGCCGTTGCCCGATGGCCGTCCTCTTCCCAGGGAGGAAGGCCTAGCCGGCTATCTCTGAGTTGTCATCCTCGGAAGGAGTGTTTGGCAACCGAGAAAGGGGAAGAAAATGAGAGAAAATGGAAAAAACGGGAGAAATTTGGAACCTGGCTTTGTTCTGGTAAAAAATGGTCAGTCCCTCAACCAGGTGTATACAAAATGACTTATGTAGTATACAAACTAAGTGAAATACCATGAATCGAAAAGCATAAGTGATCACAACAAGGGTAGAAAGGAGAAAAACCAAAGTGTAACAAAAGGCCCAGACGTCAGCGAGGAACGCAACTCTTGGAGGAGCGTTCTGAAGGAGAGGCAGAACGTTCTTTCGCGAGGAACGTCTCGCAATGCTCCATTTTTCTTCACTTTTGCTCTTCTTTCATACGGTCGTGTCTGCAATCTTGAGTTTGACTTGAATTCTTGATGCTTGGATCGACTCAACAATTTAGGCATAATTAGCTAGCAGCGCCAAAATTTGCCCACAAAATGAATCATTAAAATAGTAGGGACCTTAATGTGTAAATTGGATTAATTATAATGATTAGTATACAAAAAACACTCAAAACCTACAATAAATAGGGTTCAAAATAGCACTTTTTGGGCACTAATCAGCCGTCTAGCAATTTCTAAAGGCTAAACTGTGGCTCTACTCCTGCTGGTACTTTCCAAATGCCAGACATCTGGCTCTATGTCTTATGGCAATTTCTAAAGGCAGTTGTGGCTCCTTTCTTGCTTTCTTAATGCCATACTTTGGCTTCTACGCCGTCACAGCGATTCTAAGGCCTAGCCTTAACGAGCCTGTTTGGAAGTTTCTTAATCTTAGGACTTAGGCTCTAAGCCGTGCGGAAATTTCCTAAAGGCAGGGCAATTTCAAAGGCGGTATCGCTCTCATGGTGGCACATTCTTAATGCTTGACTTCTTCTTTATGCAGATCTTACGATTTCTAAAGGCCAAGCGCAGAAATAAAGCTTGCTTCCACTTTCTTAATGCGGACTTGGCTCTCGCCCGTCAGCAATTACTAAGAATCGAACTATAGCTCTGAGCCTACGCACTTTTAATGCGGAGATTTTGGCTCTGTAGATCTGTAGTAATTCTAGAGCCATTGTGGCTCTACACGTGTTTTCACTTTCCAAATGCCAGACTTCTGGCCCTACGCCGTCTTGCAATTTCTAAAGGCTAAACTATGGCTCTAAGCTTGCTAGCAGTTTCTTCATGTCAGACTTCTCGCTCTCTCTGTGATGCTGGAAATTTCAAAGGCAGTTGGCTTTAAGCCTGTAATTTTTCTAATGCCGAGACTTAGCTCGCCATCGGGCAATTTCTAAGGCCAAGCGTGGCTCAGGATCGACGCTGCTTGTGCGGACTTGCGGCGCTACACCCATTGGAAATTTCTAAAGGAAGGCTGGCGTGGCTCTATACTGCGGTACTTTACTAATGC